>JAGIQG010000001.1:34953638-35167082 GCA_024679065.1 Sphyrna mokarran
AACATTGAACATAGGACACTACAGCACAAACAGAACACTGTAGTGTTCTATGATCTATGTTCTGTGTTCTAAAGCAAACTCATAAGTTCATAAGATATCTGAGCAGAATTAAGTCATTCTGCCCGCCGAGTCTGCCCCACCTTTTGATCATGATTGTTATGCTCCTCATCCCCAGTTTCCTGGGGAAGGTCCTCCAACCCATTACTAATTAAATATTTGACTAACTCCTCCTTAAATTTACTCACTGTCCCAGCATCCACCACACTGGAGTAATGAATTCAGAATCCTTTAGGAGAAGTAGTTTCTCCTCAATGCTGTTTTAAATTTGCTACCCCTTATCCTAAGATTATGACCTCTCGGCCTAATCCCCACCAACGATTATGGGGATTCCACGTATACTTTATCTATACCTTTTATCATCTGGTACACTTCAATTTGAGCTCTCCTCATTCTTTTAAATTCCAGAGAGTATAAGCCTAAACTGTTCAATCTCTCTCCATATGACAAACCCCTCATTTCTCGAATCAATCTAGTGAACCTCCTCCAAACTGCCTTGTCTAGTTGCAACAGTACTTTTTTATCTTTATAATTTTTTTTAGCTATAATTATGAATGTTCTATTTGCTTTCTTTATTATCTGCTGTACGTGCGTGCTAGTTTTGTGTGACTCATCAATGAGGACATCTAGATCCCTCTGCACAGGAGCCCTTGAAAGTCTGTCCCTACTCATATACTAAGTCACCTCCCCATTTTTTCAACCAAAATGCATGGCCTCACACTTATCCACATTAAATGCCATCTGCCACATTTTGACCCACTCTCCTAACCTATTTATATTCATTTGTAAGGTTCTTATTTCCAAATTGCAACTTACTGTCCCACCTATTTTTGTGTCATCTGCAAATTTGACTACAGAACTTTCTATTCCCATGTTTGAGTCACTAATATAGATTGTAAATAGCTGGGACCCAAAGACCGAATCCTGTGGCACCCCATCAGTTACTTCTTACCATCCAGAAAAAAGAACCTATTTATCCCAACTCTCTGTCATCTATCTATCAGCCAGACCTAACTTTATGAATTAATCTATTGTGTGGCATCTTATGAAATGCTTTCCAGAAGTCGAGATCTATTGTATCTATAGGAACCCCGTTATCCATTTTGCTTGTTACATCCTCAAATAACTCTTAGCAAATTAGTCAAACACGATTTGCCTTTCATAAAACCATGCTGACTCTGACGGACAACATTTTGACTTTCCAAATGTCCTGGTATTGCTTCCTTGATCCCAGCAAGAGATGTTAAACTAACTGGCCTCCACATTTCCCACATTTTGCCTTCCACTCTTCTTGAATAAAGACATTACATCATTATTTTTCCAATCCATTGGAAATTTTGCTCAGATTCTAAATCAAATTTTGGCAGAATAGTAATTCTGGGCATGGAGGGATTCTCTTAAGAGGAGACGTTGTTTAGATTGGGCCTGTATCATTAAAGTTTAGAAGAATGGTAGGTGATCTATTAAGATGTATAGGATTCACAGGGGCTGGACAGAGTAGGCGCTGAGAGGTTGTTTCCCTCTGTGAGGGAGTCTAGGGCCAAAGGGCATAATCTCAGTATCAGAGGTTGTCCATTTATGACAGGGATGAGGAGGAATTTTTCTTTTTCTTAGATAATTCAAGGCTGAGATAGACAGATTTAGGAAGGTAATCAAGGGTTATGGGGACAAGGTGGGAAAGATGACTTGAGGATTGTCATATCAAATCTGTTGTGATTTCATTGCATGGTGGAGCAGACTCAATTGGTCGTATATCTTGCTTCTGCTCCTGCATTGTATGGTCTTATAGTCATATAACCCTAAATGTATATGAGAAGATCTAGTAGAGGCTCCCTGTTTCCTTTCTTTCAATTTGATTGGGTGAATTTACCATTTTAGGCCTCAGTTCTAATCAAGGTTTCAAAGTGATTTTTCTCTCCTCTTAAAGTTTCTTTTGCCTCTTTAAATGGCCATTACCTTTTGTTTGATTTTCAAATCCACTTTCTGGTAACATTTTTCATCTATATGCTTGTGATAATTAAGCGTTTTATTGCAAAAGTCTATACATTTGCAATACTGCCAAACAAACCTTAATGACTTAAACATATTTTTAAAAACTGGGCGAAGATTCATATGAAGTTTGTCTGTTAACATCATCAACAATAGTTTCTAGTCTATATTATAAAACTAATATGAAAATGAATTTTCAATGTATTTGAAAATATGATCTCCTTGCCAATAAAAATTTCTCAAATAAAATTTTATTACGTGAGAACATGTTTTGGTAAACTGATGAACTCAGACACATTCTCAATCCTTCATTGTTATGCTATAATGGACAATTCAGAAACATTGGCTAGAATTCTCCAATGTCATATGTCTGCCACTGCTGCCAGTGAGCATGGAGAATTTGACACTCAGCCAAATATCCATTCATAGCAGCAGGACTGAAGAATCCCAGCTACAGACGAAGCCAGAGATTTCCGGATAACATCTTAGAAATTTCATTATAATGAAATAATACATTTTCCAGTCTTCAAAAGAAGGAATATTCCTATATCTTTCTTTGTTTTTCCAAACAGTTTGCAATGATTAGTTCCACTTTTACGGACATGTACACCCAAGTGAGCAATAACAATGTTAAACAATTTAGTAGAATTATGGCATTCTTTCATTAAAGTATCAAATAAACCTTGGCACAGTGGCATAGTAGTTAGCATTGTTCCTTCACAACACCAGGGTCCTGCGTTCGATTCCTGGCTTGAATTTGCACATTTTTACTGTGTCTATGTGCATTTCCTCCGGGTGTTCCAGTTTCCTCCCACAGCCCAAAGACGTGCTGATTAGGTGCACTGGCCATACTAAATTTCTCGCTCGGTGTACCCAAACAGGTACTGGAGTGTGGGGGCCAGGGGATTTTCACAGTAACATAATTGCTGTGTGAACTTAAAAACAAACAAAAAACAAAGAAAATTACAGCACAGGAACAGGCCTTCAGCCTTCCAAGCCTGCACCGACAATGCTGCCTGACGGAACTAAAACCCTCTATGCTTCTGGGAACCACATCCCCCTATTCCTATCCTATTCATGTATTTGTCAAGGTGTCCCTTAAAACTCAATATTGTATTTGCTTCCACCACCTCCCCCAGCAGCAAGTTCTAGGCACCCACCACCATTCATGTAAAAAACTTGTCTTTTACATCTCTTTTAAACCTTGCCCCCCACATCTTAAATTTATGCCCCCTAGTAGTTGAATGTTCCATTCTGGGAAAAAGCTTCTGACTATCCACTCTGTCCATGCTGCTCATAATCTTGTAGACTTCTATCAGTTCGCCCCTCAACCTCTGTCATTCCAATGAGAACAAACCAAGTTTCTCCAACCTCTCCTCATAGCTAATGCCCTCCGTACCAGCAACATCCTGGTAAATCTTTTCTATATCCTCTCCAAAGCCTCCACATCCTTCTGGTAGTGTGGTGACCAGAGTTGAACACTATATTCCAAGTGCAGCCTAACTAATGTTCTATAAACAATACTATGAATAAATACTAAATAATATTAAATATAAAAATATTAAATAATAAAATTAATAAATAAACTATAATGGTGCCTTTGCAATGCAGACTTTACCACCGCTATCTTGCATGCATTCAGGCAGATAATTACAAAACAGAGGGAAGATAGATGATGATGCTGAAGATTCACCTTCCTGCGTGACCTCCATTTCCCTCAGGCAACATTGGACTTCTCTTTCTCATCCCAACTTATTAATGGGTTGAGGAAGCACCCATTTTTATTGAAGGATTTTAATAGCATCCAACCTACTTACCTGTGCTCCCTGCGACCGTTGAGGGACTCAGCAGAGTGGTGGGAAGCCTCCATTTTCTGCTAGTGGAAAGAAAGAGGCTGGTAGAGGGTTTCATTAGAATCATGGAAATATTGCCATACAGAAGCAAACTATTAATTGAACACATGTTGCTCTTGGCAAGAGGAGTTTTGCTGTTCATATGATCCTACCCAGCCCTTTCTTCATAGCCCTGCAAAATGTTTTAGTTTCAGGTTTTTAGCCAATTGACTTTTGAAAACCATGTTTGCAAAAATAGATTCATGGGATACAAGTGTCACTGGAAAGGCCAATACTTATTGGCTGTCCTTAATACCCCTTGAGGGTAGCATTGTAGCACAGTGATTAGTACTGATGCCTCAGAGCACCAGAGACCCAAGGCGAATTCCTGGCTAGGATTAGTGTCTGTGTGAAGTTGTACATCTTTCCCGCATTTGTGTGTGGGTTTCCTTTGGATGCTCTGGTTTCCTCCCACAGCCCAAAGATGTGTGGGTTAAGTGGATTGACCATGCTAAATTGCCCCTTAGTGTCAGGGGTACTAGTTAGTGTAAATGCATGATGTTATGGGGATAGGACCCTGGATGGGATTGTGGTCATTGCAGACTTGATGGACTGAATGCCTCCTTCTGCACTATAGGATTCTATGATTCTATAGATACTTGTATGGATTTGGTCTAATCATACTAAACCTCAGACTAAGAAAATTATTGTGGAGGAATAACTGTATTGACAAAAAGGTCAATTTTTAACTTAGAATGCAAGGTAACATTATGGACTGAAGAAAAGCAGGCAAACACACTGATTTCTTCATACCACTTGTCAATAAGTAGAAGCTTTTTTGAATTAGTTTTTCAAAATAAAAGGTGGTCTGTTTTCCCAATCTCCTGGTTTTTGTGATTCAATTTACTAAAATCCACAGTAAATTCGAGTTAGGATTAACTCAGGTTCGTTTACTTGCCACATTCAAAACCTGGAGGAATTGTTGCAAAACTCCACTGTAAACATGTGCACTCACCATAATAAGGAGGGGATAGAGAAAAAGAATCCGATATACAAGAACCACAGACATGAATGTCAGTTCAGGTGTGTTCCAAAATCCAAAGTCAGAATCCAATGAGGAATTCCTTCATGGAAACATTCAAGTTCAACCGGCTGAAAACCAGGGATGTAGACCCTTTTTGGTTGGTGCTAATACGGTAATAGATATTTGGTGAATTGTATTTGCTACTTCCAATGTGGTGACCTTTACATTGGAGATATTAAACATAGACTGGGTGACTACTTGCCAATCTACAAGCATGACCTAACCTTGCCATGTCAATTCAGCATTTCGCTTTCATATCTACATGTCCATCCTTGACCTGCTGCCATGTTCCAGTGAAATAAACGGAAGGAACAGCCCTTCGTCTTGTGTTTAGGCCTCTCTCAACTGTCTGGGCTCAACATTGAATTTAATAATTTCAAGCTATGAACTTTCTTTTCTAATCTGACCCGTTTTCTTAATCCAAGCTTTTTGTCCCCATGTCAATCACAGCTCCCCACCCCCACTCTTCTCCTGCACCCCTCCCACTCCCCCAACCCTACTCCTCTCTTTGCCTCCTCAACACAGAGAGCCATCTGTCACTTCTTTTTAAGTTTTAATTTCAAAGAGCGCTAACCACTGATATGCTATGAATACATTCTGCTTTCTATCTTTCTGTCACTATTAGCACCTTCTTTAGTCTTTAACACTATCATCAACACTCCCTTTAGCTTGTGCTCATGACATCTTTGTCAAATCTCTCCTAGCTCCACCCTGTCTGATAATGTATAAGAGGGTGTGCTCCACCCTCTATTTTGCTCCACCCCCTTCTTACACTGTATAAAGTTGAGCATATTAGTACATTTCTTTAATTCTGAAGAAAGTTATATTGACTTGAAACATTAATCTTGTTTCTCTCTCCACAGATACTGCCAGAATTGAAGTGTTTTTCAAGCAAATTCTATTTTCATTATGAAACTATCATTGATTGTTGTAAAATTACATCGAGTTCACGAATGTCCTTTTAGGAAGGAGAGCTGTCAGCCTGGAAAGTTATCAACATGTGACTCTGGATCCACAGCCAAGTGGTTGCCCTCTTGAATGGCCTAGCAAGCCACTCACATCAAGGACAACTAGGGCTTGCAACAAATGCTGACCAATGTCACCCACTTTTCCTATCCCATAAAAAAAAATCCTTCATAAAATTCAGTGCTCAGAATTGGACACAATACTCCAGGTAAGGTCAAACCAGTGTTTTAATTTGATTTCACTTATTATTGTCACATGCATTTGTGTACATTGGAAAGTAGTATTTCTTATGCTTTATAGAGACAAAATATACTGTTCATAGAAAAGGAAAAGAGAGGGTGCAGAATGCACTGGTACAGTCATAGCTAGGGTATACAAAAAGATCAACTTAACACGAGGTTGGTCCATTTAAAATTCTGATGGCAGCAGGGAAGAAGCTGTTCTTGAGTTGGTTGATATGTGATTTCAGACTTTTGTATCTTTTTCCTGACAGAAGAAAACAGAAGAGAGAATGTCTGGGGTGCGTGGAGTCCTTGATTATGCTAGCTGCTTTTCTGAGGTAACAGGAAATATAGGCAGTCAATGGATGGGAGACAGGTTTGCATGATGAACTGGGTTTCGTTTATGACCCTTTGTAGTTTCTTGCGGTCTTGGACAGAGCAAGAGTCGTACCAAGTCACACCAAGCTTTCATACAGTAGAAAGAATGCTTTTTATAGTTCACCTGTAAAAGTTGGTGAGGATTGTAGTGAACATGCCAAATTTCCTTAACCTCCTGAGTAGAGAGTAGAATGTTGTGCTTTTCACAGATTCATTATAACTTCAACAACTGAAAATGTTGGAAAATCTCGGCAGGAGATATGGAGACAGAATGGATCCAGTGCTTTGAATTGTGAAATGTTGTCTCTTTTCTCTCTCTACAAGTCCTTGTCAGACCTGCTGAGATTTTCTACCATTTTCTGTTTTCATTTCAAATTCTGACATCCACAGTGTTTTGCTTTTATTTCATTATAACTTATTTGTTTTTATACTCTATGCCTCTTTTTATGAAGCTCAGGATCACAAAAGCCATTTTAACTTTTTCTCAACCTGCCCTGCTAGCTTCAACAATTTATAAAGCTGTTCTTGCATCCCCATCAGAATCATACATTTTAGTTTATTTTGCCTCTCCTCAATCTCTCTGCAAAAACCTATCATCCACTCCTGGAGAATGTCACTTTATACCTTCCTTCAGTCTGAAAAAGGATAGTTTGCCACTATTCTCTACTGTTTTGTTACTTAGCCCTTTTATCCTCCTGCACCTCCACCCCACCATGTGACACACTCCTAGGTGTCTGCAAGTGCCGAGGCCTGCTAAGTCAGGAACCCTCTGTAATCATCGGGCTTTTCATCCTCATTTACTGATTCCTCATTGCTTCTGCAGTGCTTCAGCAGAAGAGCTTACACCCTCAATGACCCTATGATCCAGGGAAATGCGTCAGAATCAGAGAGGGCTTTGGAGACTGTAATAAGTTTTTATCGCAACCCTTTTATTTACAATTCCAATGGTAATATACGAGTGCTATCAGTCAGTAGTCTACCTTTGGGAGTGCCAGAGGAACTGACACTCCCAATTAAATACAAGGATTGATGGATTAATCCCTAACTGGCCTACCAATTGACTCCTTAATCAGGGATTTCATATTCAATAGGCCAACCTCAATGGCCTGTTTGGAAAATTACAGAGACAGAATGAGGTGACTAAGAAATAAAATGTGACGGAGTTTAAACTGAGGAATATTTCGGACCTGAGTGCACTATGTTAAATATAGCTTTCCAGTTGCTAGGGTTGCAAACCTCAAGGTTCAATTGTAACCTCCTGATCCAGCAAAGAAGGACTCTGACAGTTGTATACAGCTCTGATTTTATCTTTCCAAGAAACTTAGATCTGCATTGCTTTTGAGGATGTCAAAAATGTGATAAAATATTATAACCTGTCATTAATGCCCCAATTTTACAAATAATTCATGAACTATAAATTTTATCACCTACCATGATCTATCTTCCTACACTTGCAACCACTTAGTATTCCTAATGAGGGATTTACTTTCATACTTGGATTAATCAAATGCAAGACCATCATCTTTCTTTTCAGCATTTTTGCCCTGGAGGCTGCCACTTACTCATGTGGTCCTTGATTGTACGCAAATTTAACCACAGTTTCTCAAATGATCTCACTGAATCCCTTTACACTTTGTAAAATTCCACTAACATGCAGCTGGGAATATTTTACTTTTCTGTATTCACCTCAAAATCTTTTCTGCTGACTATACAGTTGACAACTATTATTCGGCACAAAGTAGTAAATAGCAGTAAAAGAGTTTGTATTTGGTATGCTTACCACCAGATTGTCACTGAATCTTGTTACAGTCATAGAGTCATAGAAATTTACAGCATAGAAACAGGCCCAACTCGTCAATGCTGCCATTTTTTATTAAATCCCTAAGCTAGTCCCCATTCCCCTCATTTGGCCCATATCCCTCTATACTCATCCTACCCGTGTAACTGTCTAAATGCTTTTTAAAAGACAAAATTGTACTTGCCTCTGCTACTACCTTTGGCAAGTTGTTCAAGACACTCACCACCCTCTGTGTGAAAAAATTGACCTTCTGGAATCTTTTGTATCTCTCCCCTCTCATCTTAAACCTATGCCCTCTAGTTTTAGGCTCCTCAGCCCTTAGGCAAAGATATTGATTATCCAGCTGCTCTATGCGCCTCATTACTTTTCAGACCTCTACTAGATCACCCTGAAGCCTTCTATGCTCCAGAGAAAGAAGTCCCAGTCTATTCAGCCTCTCCTTATAACTCAAATCATCAAATCCCAGTAAACCTTTCTAGTTTAATAATTTCTTTTTATAATAGGGTGGCTAGAACTGTACGCGGTATTCTGAGTGTGGCCTTACCGATGCATAGTACAACTTCAACAAGACATACCAATTCCTGTATTCAATATTCTGACCAATGAAACAAGCATGCTGATTGCCTTTTTCACCACTCTGTCCAACTGTGACTCCACTTTCAAGGCTCTATGAAACCAATACCCCTAAATCTTTGTTCTGTAACTCTTCCCAATGCCCAACCATTAACTGAATAAGTCCTGCCCTGGTTCAATCTATCAAAATGCATCACCTCGCATTTATCTAAACTAAATTCCATCTACCATTCTTCAGCCCTCTGGCCCAATTGATTAAGATCCCATTGGATTTGGAGATAATCTTTTCAACTATCCACAATGCCACTAATCTTGGTGTCATCTGCAAACTTACTAACCACGCCTCTTAAATTCTCATCCAAATCATTAAAATAAATGTCAAATAACAGTGGATTTAGCACCGATCCCTGAGTCACACCACTGGTCACAGGTCTTCAGTTTGAAATACAGCCCTCTACAATCACCCTTTGCCTTCTGTCATCAAGCCATTTAGCCAACTCACTCTGGATCCCATGAGATTTAACTTTATACAACAACCTACATGCAGTACCTTGTCAAAGGCCTTGCTAAAATCCATGTGGACATCATCAACTGCACTGCCTTCTTGGTTACCCCTTCAAAAAACTCAATCAAATTTGCGAGACATGATTTTCCACTCATAAAGCCACACTGACTGTGCCTAATCAGCCCTTGTGTTTCTGGATGCCTATAGATCCTGTCTGTCAAAATACATTCCAACAGCTTACCCACCACAGATGTGAGAGTCATTGGCCTGCAGTTCCCAGGCTTTTCCCTGAAGCCTTTTTAAACAAAGGCACAACATTTGCCACCCTCCAATCTTCAGGCACCTCACCTGTGACTGTTGATGATTCAAATATCTGATAAGGATATTATTAAACTAGTAAGATTCAGAAGGATGCTACGGGACTTGATGGTTTGTGTTATAAGGAGAAGCTGGATAGACTGACTTTTTTCTCTGAGGCGAAGAAGGCTTCGGGATAATCTTGTAGAGGTAAATAAAATAATAAGGGGCTTAGATCAGCTATATTTGTGGGCTAGAGAACCTGCATTTTCCTTCCTAGGTTCCCACAATGTCCAGGGATACACTTCATCAGGTCTCAGATTTTATCTATCTTGATGCACTTTAAGACTTCTAGCATCTCCTTCTCTGTAATATGTACACTCCTCAAGACATCACTATTTATTTCCCGAAGTTAACATAAGAACATAAGAACTAAGAGTATGAGTAGGCCATCTGGCCCCTTGAGCCTACTCCACCATTCAATAAGGTCATTACTGATCTTTTTGTGGACTTAGCTCCAATTACCCGCCTGCTCACCATACTTTACTGTTCAAAAATTTATCCATCTTTTAAAAAAGATTCCCTAACATCCAAGCTTTTCTCAACAGTAAATAGTGATGAGAAATATTCATTCAGGATCTCAACCATCTCCTGTGGATCCACACATAGATGACTTTGTTGATCCTTAAGAGACCCTATTCTCTCCCTAATTATTCTTTTGGCCTTTATGTATTTATAGAAGCTTTTTGGATTGAATTTGCTTCCAGGACTTTTCAGGCTGTGCATTCCTGATAATAACAACTGTAAATATAATTAATAATTAAGAGGTGAATGCAGTAAATTAAGTATATTCCAATTTTTCAGATTACATTTGAGTGTCAATTTTTCAGTTCTGGAGTTGTGGCATTGGAATGACTGATGTTTTCACCATATGTTGATTCTTTGTGAATAACTTGTTTTTGCTAAGAATTTAGTAGCATTTTCTTCCAAGGTAAAGACAAAGTGCTCATCTAATATCTCAGCCATGCTCTCTGCCTCCAGGCATAAATCCTCTTTTTGGTCCCTGTATCTGTCCCACCCTTCCCTTTACCACCTTCTTAAACTCCCTCATGTTAGCTGCCATTTTGTCTTCACAATTTATCTTTATCTCTTGTTTTTTTCACTTTCTCTCTGAACTTTCTATAGTTAGATTGGTTCTCATTTCTATTACCAGCCTGCCATCTGCCATGCAATCTTTACAACTTCATCTTTTGTGCCATCTAGGGAGTTCTGGATTTGCAATTGTGCTTGAACCATGTCTTCTTCCATGGCTGGCATTGTGCTGTTACTGTTTTTCTTGCTAGTATTTGACTTCAACTTACCTGGGCCAGATCTGTTCTCATCCCATTTTTGCCACACACACCACCACCCCCCCTCCCTCACCAATCTAGATTGTGCCATGTCTTTTTCCATAGTTCACTTGTGATACATTTATCACTGATCTGCATCTTCGATCATTATGTGGGATCAAGGCTGACTTGCTTTCACTCTGGTTTAATGAGTTCTGGGACAGTTGCTAGGTCCAATGTATGAAAAACAAACTCTGCCACATGTGTGAAGGATAGCTATAACTTCCAAAATAATATCGATGGGACAGTAAAGTGGGCAGTAAAGTGGTACATGGATTTCAACATAGAGAAGTGTGAGGCCATCCATTTAGGGAGGTCAAACAGTTCCACGGAGTACACAATAAACAGGAATATACTAAGAGGGGTAAATGAAGTGAGAGATCTTGGTGTACGAGTACACAGCACTCTAAAAGTAGCAGTTTCAGTAGACAAGGCTGTAAAGAAGGCATATGGAATGCTCTCCTTTCTTGGCAGAGGTATAGGATGTAAAAATATGAATGTAATGTTGGAATTGCGTAAAACTATGGTGAGGCCACAACTGGAAATGGTTGCCATATTACAGAAAGGATGTAATTGCTCTGGAGAGCGTGCACAGAGGTTTGCAAGAATGTTACCAGAGCTATAAAAGTGTAGCTATGAGGAAAGATTGGATAGGTCAGGGTTATTCTCCTTGGAAGAAAGGAAGTTGAGAGGTGACTTGGAGGTGTACAAAATTACGGGAGAAAGAGATAGAGTGGACAGGCTAAAATTGTTCCCCTTGGCAGAGAATTCTAGAACCAAAGAACAAGGAACAATACAGCACATTAACAGGCCCTTTGGTCCACCAAGCATGCACCGATTCCTAATCCTTATATAGATCCACTACTTATTGCCCATACACAGAATCTATCCCTCTGTTCATCTCTATTCATGAGTTCTCAAAATACACTTTGAATATTGCTAACGTGCCTGTTTCCACCATCTTCACTGCACTGTGATCCAAGCATCCACCACTCTCTGTGTGAAAAACATTCCCTGCACATCTCCCTTAAACTTTCCTCCTCTCACCTTGAACTTGTGCCCTGTAATAGTTGACCTTTCCACCTTAGGAGGAAAGTTCTACTGTCCATCCTGTCTATGCCTCGCATAATTTTGTTGATCTGTATCAGTTCACCACATAGCCTTTGTCATTCCAGTGAAAGCAATCTGAGTTTATCCAACCTCTCCTCATACCTAATACCCTCCAGATCAGGCAACATATGGTGAACTTCTCCAAAGTATCCAAGTTGTTCTGGTTGTGTGGTGACCAGATCTGCATGCAATATTCCACGTGTGGCCAAAATAAAATTTTATGCAGCTGTATCATAGCTTGCCAAAATTTATACTCGATGTCCTGGTTGAAGGCAAGCATACTTAAGGCTTGATCACTTTATCCACCTGTGTTGCTACTTTCAATGATTTGTGGACCTGTATGCCCAGATCCTCTGAATTTCAATGCTTCTAAGGGTTCTGCCATTTACTGTATAATTTGCACTTGAATTTGATCTTTCAAAACGCATCACCCTGCATTTGTCCGTATTAAATCCATCTGGCATTTTCCTGCCCAAGTCTGCAATCTAGCTGTATCCTGCTGTGTCCTTTGACAATCCTCGTCACTATCTGCAACTCCGCCAAATTTTGCAAACTTATTCATCAGGCCCCCTTCATTTCCTCCAGAAAATTTATTTATATGATAAACAAAATATGTCCAGACACTGATCCCTGTGGAACACCAGTAGATAGTGATCTCTATTCTTAAAAACACTCTTCCATCACCACTCTGTCTTCTATAACCAAGATGTGGAGATACTGGCGTTGGACTGGGGTAAACACAGTAAGAAGTCTCACAACACCAGGTTAAAGTCCAACCAATTTATTTGATAGTAAACAGCTAATCTGCTATTCATGTCTTAAAGATGCGGACAGTGTGAGTGGAGATAGCATGAGGCATAGGTTAAAGAGATGTGTATTGTCCCCAGACAGGACAGTAAGTGAGATATTGGGTTCATGTCACACTATCTGTAGCACCCATGACTTGCCTGAATTTGCAACATTTCACTTACTGTCCTGTTTGGAATCTGCACATTCTCCCTGTGTCTCCTCTCAGTTTCAACTTATACCCCCCAGGGTTTCCTTTGGGTGTTCTGCTTTCTTCCCACAGTCCAGAAGAGGTGCTGGTTAGGTGCATTGATTATGCTAAATTCTCCCTCAATGTACCTGAACAATTCCCGGAATGTGGTGACTAGAGGATTTTCAGAGAACAAATAACAGTACAGCACAGGTTGTCATGATATGGAAATGCCGGCGATAGACTGGGATAAATCAAAAAGAAATCCCACAACACCAGTCTAAAGTCCAAACAGGTTTATTTGTAGCAAAAGCCGCAAGCTTTCGAGACAGCTTGTCCCTTCGTCGGCTGGCTGGGAGCTCTGATCATGAAAAGGATACAAAGACATAAACTCAATTTACATGCTGCATAATGATTGGAATGTGAGTCTTTACAGCTAATCAATTCTTAAAGGTACAGACAATGTGAGTGGAGAGAGCTTTAAGCACAGGTTAAAGAGATGTATATTGTCTCCAGACAGGAAAGTTAGTGAGATTTTTCGGAAGTGAGTTCCAGATATTCACCACCCTCTGTGTGAAAAATTTGCTCTTACTTGTCTTTTAAATTTTTCTCCTCTCAGTTTCAACTTATACCCCCCCAGTAATTGACCCTTTGATTTGGAAAAAAGACTATCTCTATCCACCCTATCCAAGCCTGACATAATCTTGTAAACCTCTATCAGGTCCCCTTCATCCTCTGATGTTCCAGTGAAAACAATCTAAGTTTTTTCAACTTTTCTTCATTATCCACATCCTCCAAAGCAGGCAACATCCTGTAAATCTCTTCTCCATCCTTTCTAATGTATCAATGTCCTTCTGGTACTGTGGCGACTAGAATTATACACAATATTGCAAATGCGGCCTAACCAAAGTCTTTTACAGCTGCAACATGATTTTCCAATTCCTATACTCAACACCCTGACCAATGAAGGCCAGCATGCTATATGTCTTCTTAACCACTTTGTCCACCTGAGTTGCCACCTTAGGGAACTATGGGTCTGCACACCTAGATTCCTCTGTATGCTAATATTTCTAAGGACTCTACCATTTCCTATACACTTTCCTTCTGCAGGAGATCTTCCTAATTGCACCACTCACATTTGTTCAGGTTAAATTCCACCTGCCATCTTTTGGCCCAGGTCTCCAGCCAGTTTATATCCTGTTGCATCCTCTGACAATCCTCCTTACTATCTGCTACTCTCAATTTTTGTATCATCTGCAAATTTACTGATCAGATCAGATTTTCCTCCAAATCATTTATTATATGTTATAAACACAGGCGCCAGTACTATTTCCTTGTGGAACACTGTTGTCATAGTCCTCCAGTTAGAAAAGTGCCTTTCCACTGCTACTCTCTGCTTTCTATGCTCAAGTTAGTTTTGTTCAGCTCACCTCACATAACTTCATTGCAGTGTAAATGTGAGTCTACTTGTGGCAGTAACAGATAAGCTTTTAAATATTTCTTCATATATCATTCCTTTAAAATTCTGGGATTAATTGTGTAACTCTGTTTCTGTAACTCCTTCAATGACGATAAATCATTGAATTATAGGTAGTTTTGTATTCTCTGCTCCCAGCCAAGACAAACTACATTGATCTGTGGCCGACAGCATTCCATATTTTGTGGGAGTCTCTCACAATTGCAATTCCTCCAACTTGACAATCCTTATGTCTGTCTGTGTGCATGGGGATGTTGGCCATACCAAACACTTTACTTGCTTTATTTCAAAGCGGGAAAAGAGAAAGCTAAAGGTCAGTTTGAAGGAAAGCCTATTGTTTTAATTCAGGTCCAGGTCACTAGCACAATACCTGCAGCAGACTAATTCTATGTCCAAAGGACCTTCCAGAAGAGAACACCTTGCCACCAAGAGAAATACAGAGAAAAAAGGAAGTGGAAAAGAAACAAAAATAAAGGCAAGGAAGTAAAACAAGTAAAATATTTTTCTAGATCATGGTTGATTTGAAATTATCAAATAGTTTTATTAAACAGGGAATAGAAATGTGAACAGAAACAACAATGTATTATATATAACATGAAAGTAATGCAGTGTAACAATTCCATATCGTAAATTAAAAATCAGTTCTGTGCTCATCTGAAAAGTGAATCTTACTGGATGCCCTTTATATGTGCTTTGTTACTCTCTCTAGCCTATTTATTTCTCTCTCATGGCTCCACAAGGACTAATAAGGTAACTGAGAAATAATTTTTGAAAAAAAAATGACTGACACAATGGAAATGTGAAACCGTGACTCTGAACCTTAAAAATAACTGCCAATTAAACAGAAATCCAAGTAAAAACCCTCAAGATATTTGTGTATGAATTGAATTATTCAGGATATCGTTTGGAAAACTAGCCAAGTTTTCCTGTGTCCTGCAATGGTACCAGAATTTAATTAGGGATGCTTCTAACCTATCCCTGATCTGGACCCTGGCATTCAGCATCAGTGATGTGGGATCATTTAGGCAGATGCCAGAGGTATTTCCGATATTGTCGTATTACCTGTTGCAGGCTAAAAGGAGAGAAGGCAGCTGATACATCACTTGGCATAGCATAGGGGCTACAGGCTTAGATGACTACACATTATTATTTTTTCTCAAATTGCATATTGCATGGTTAAGGAGCAGCTCAACCCTCAAGCCTGCTCTGCCATTCAATAAGATCACAGCAATCTGATTGTTGCCTCAAGCCCACATTCACATATACCTCTGTTAAAATTTTAATTTCAGCTTTGCATTTCCCTCTTTGTTGTGCATTGTTGATCCCTTCACCATCGACTTCACCATTGGACAGTGATAGCCTTTTTCCTAGGATGGAGAAAGCTAGCACGAGGGGACACAACTTTAAATTAAGGGGTATGAGTTATAGGACGGATATCAGAGGTAGGTTCTTTACTCAAAGAGTGATTAGGGAGTGGAATGCCCTGCCTGCAGCTGTTGTAGATGCGCCAAGTTTGGTGGCGTTTAAGAGGTTAGTTGATAAGTATATGGATGAGAAGGGAATGGTTTAGTTAGGAGGGGCATTGCTTTTTATTTTGGTCGGCACAACATCGAAGGCCGAAGGGCCTGTTCTGTGCTGTATTGTTCTATGTTCTATGTTCTATGTTCTATGACTTCACTGATCAAGTGACTTTTTAAAATGTAAGCCATCACAGTCCAAGGATGTGCAGGTTAGGCAGATGGTCATGTTAAATTGTCCCTGAGATTGTTCCAAGATGTGAGGATTAGCCAAATTATCAGAGTAAATGTTGGGGTTACAGGGATAGACCTGGATAAGATGATCAGTAGGAGAGTTGGTGCAGGCTCGATAGGCCGAATGGTCTTCTTCTGGTTGTAGGGATTCTATTCTGTGAACTCCTTGCAGTCCACAGCATCCCTGGATCAGAGGGATGCACTGACCCAGGGGGTGGTGAATGTGTGGAATTCATTACCACAAAAAGTAATTGAGGTCAAAGCGTTGTGTGATTTCAAGAAGATATTAGATATAGCACTTGGGATTAAAAGGATCAAGGGATAGGGGGGTTGAGGGGAATCAGGATATTGAATTTGATAATCAGCCATGATCATACTGAATAATGAACAAGCTTGAAGGGCCAAATGGCCTACTCTTACTTCTAATTCCTATGTTTCTAGTTGCAGCTGAAATGTTACCGTTCGACCACTGCAGGAATCAGAGCTGATGAGGGGCGGACCATGGATAGGTCCCTTGATCACAAGCAGGATTTTATGGTTTCAGCATAAGCGAGGCTGTAAAATCCTGCCCTGCATATTTCTGACTGTGAATCCAGCATTGCTGTAATGTACATATTGTGTGATGTATTTTTGTCATTTGTGTCTAATTGCAATATTCTCACCCAAAATTAGTCAAGTTTATTGTCTGTCTATTGTCTGTCACTTTCATTGGGAAATCTCAATCAGTATCCACTAAGAAGTCTCACAACACCAGGTTAAAGTCCAACAGGTTTATTTGGTAGCACGAGCTTTTGGAGTACTTCTCCTTTATCAGGTGAGTTCATCAATCGAGAGCTTCAAGTTTTTAGGTGTCCAGATCACCAGCAACCTGTCCTGGTTCCCCTATGCTGACACTATAGTAGAGAAAGCCCACCAACATCTCTACTTCCTTAGAACACTAAAGAAATCTGCCATGTCAGCTACTACTCTCAGCAATTTTTACAGACATACCATAGAAAGTGTTCTTTCTGGTTGTATCACAGCTTGGTATGGCTCCTGCTCTGCCCAAAAGGTCGTGAATATAGCCCAACACATGTTGTAAACCGGCCTCCAATCCATTGACTCTGTCTACAGTTCCCACTACTTCGGCAAAGCAGCCAGCATAATTAAGGACTCCATATACCCTGGTCATTCTCTCTTCCGCTTTCTTCCTTTGCTAAAAAGATACAAAAGCCTGAGGTCACGTACCAACTGACTCAAGAACAGCTTCTTCCCTGCTGCTCTCAGACTTTTGAATGGACTTACCTTGCATTAAATTAATCTTTCTCCATACCCTAGCTCTGATTATATCACTACATTCTGCACTCTCTCATTCCACTCCCTTTTCTATGAACGGTATGTTTTATCTGTACATCACGCAAGAAACAATGCTTTTCACTGTATGTTAACACATGTGACAATAACAAATCAAATCAAGTTAAATCAAATGAAATTAAATTAAATCAGAAGGAGCAGCGCTCTGAAAGTTCATGCTACCAAATAAACCTGTTGGACTTTAACCTGGTGTTGTGAGACTACTTACTGTGCATGCTCCAGTCCAACACTGGCATCTCCACATCATAGTATCTACTTACAGAAAGCAGGTCAAAACTTGTTTTCTTAATTTGGATATCCAGGTTACATTGGGGTAAGATCAGAAGAACTATAGCACAATGTCGAGATTCTGGTGCTATTGTAGAGAAACGAGTGGAATCTTGTTCTTTGAGTAAACTTGCTTTTGAACCCAAATGTACCATAACAGAAAGAAAGCAATCGATGGTATTAGTGCATTAATAGAGAAGTTCATTAGTTTTAGCTGGGGTTGGTTGAGGCTTGGGTCCAGAAGGAACTTCCTGCTCATCTTTGAGCAGTGTCACATAGATCGTTCCCATCCCCTTGAAGTGCTGACGGAAGCAAACAGGATCTTAGATTATTCTCTCATCTGATGTCTAGCACCTCTGACAATGTAGTTCTCCCTGGGGAATCCAGTGTCAGCCTGAATTACACACTGAATGTCCTGGAGTGAGATGTGAATTTACAACCTTCTCACTTAGCTGTGGGAATCTATCATCTAAAAGACTGGAGAAAAGAGAATAGGACATGGCATTCAGATATGAGTCATGTGACAGAGACAGTCGGCAGAATTTTCCCAGAAATACACAGACAGCCTAATTTTATCATCAAGTTGCACTGCTTTTGGACGAGAAAACTTGGTAAAATCAAGCGTAAGGCAAGGAGCGTGATTCATGTCCACCTCTGCGCCGGCTTCCCCCTTTACCAAGGCCTGAAAATGGCCGTGATTGGGATCATGGAGGGGGGGGGAGGGACTGTCCGCTGCCACTCTCCCTGTGATCAGTGGGGGGAAGAATTGGGGGGAAGAGGCCATGATCGGCTGGGTGGCAAGGGGGTTGGAGGAATAAGGGGATCAGTAATGTTGGGGGGGATGGAGGAGGCATTATCCTTCCTGGGAGGGATGTAGTAGGGGAGCAACACTCTATCATTTTTTTCTGGGCATGCACCGTTGGAGGCATGAATTGAGCTGCAGGATTTCAGGAACGTTAAGCCCTGCCCACAGGCTTGTGCAGCGTGATTTGGAATTGCTGATATTTTTGTAGGCAGATTGTGTATGGGGGCACCTGAGAACTGGTCTAAAAGTTGGATCTGTAATCCTCCCAGTTTCAAGTTTGCCCAGAATATTAAAATAGGGTCTATAATGTTATCTCAAGTGAGAATCCGGTATAAAGCTTGCAGGCTGCACAGCCAGCTTTCCTCACCGTACTGACCAACACTCTGCATTTTAAAATGGGAAGCAAGATTCCTGACGTCAGCTGGAGGGGTCGGACCTAAAGAAACTGATAAGACCAAGAATCCTGGGACTGGGGCACCTTTTTTAATACCCAATCTCCAACTTGATTAAAAGCTCCCATTCCCCCTTCCCGCACCTCACCACCCTCTCCCCCAATTACCACAGATATCGGGACTCCCGCCAAAGCACTGGGGCTTCCCTGTGTCTGAATTCCAGAAGCAATAATTTGGGATCACTCTGTTATAGGCACCCGGCTGCACCCCAACCCACCCACCCCACCCCACTTTAATGCATCATTCTCCCTCCTCATCGCAGTGATTAGGGCTCTCCTCTCTCTCTCCTGCCCCCTCATAGCCATTGGGACTTTCCCCTCTCACAACCTCTCACAAGCTTTGAGGCTCTTCTCTATCCTCTGCTCCTTCTCACAGGCTTTGGGATTCTCTCCTGCCCCCTCTCTACCCCTCCTCACCTTACAGGCATTAGGGTTCCCTCATTTTTTTGCCCCCCAAACCATACATAAAGGGACCCCCACCACTCCCCATGGGTCTCACCCCTCTCCCCATTGCTGGCACTGCCAACCTGACAGTGCTCCTCACCACCTGGAATCTATTCTGATCTCTTTATCCCTGGCATGGTCATCTCAATTGGTTTCATTTTTGAAAACCTGTATTAATTTGCACCAGCATGAAGTCATGCTGACTGGGTAGGAGAATGAGGTGTGGGCTGGTAGTTTAATGTTAAGGCCAGTATGTTAATGTATGGAAATCAGGTTCATGGCCATCACATCATTGGCAGGGATAGGGTTGGGGGGTGGGGTTTGGGAAGGGGCTGTGGGGTGTTTGATGTTGGGAGGGGGCAAGCTCGCAAATTGAGATCCTTCAGGCTCATAAGATTTTTGGTTGCTCGTAAGATTTAATGGTCATTATGGGATTTGCACCCGTGGTCATTGGGGTGATTAAGTCACAGCTAGTGTGCAGTTTTAAACTGTGGTTACATTTTAATGTGTGATAATGTCTCAAGTAGCTTTTAGCTCACTGCTGTGTCTCTCACATTAGGGGAAATTCCAGAAGCAATAATTTGGGACCACTCTGGTAATATATATATTACTGACAAAATCCATTGTTGCTAACAGTTAATGACTGTTAATGACTGTTATGGGAGAGGAAGTTTAAAGTAGTGGGGGGCAAAATCAAAATACTCCTGTGGGATGAGAAGGAACATTCCTGTTTAAGGTTTCCACTTTTTCAAGATTGTTCTGGAGTCTTTAGCAATAAAAGATTTCCATGACAATGATGTGAACAACCAAGGGAAAAGTTCAAAGGACCTGAAAACAAATCACTTTCAAATCATAATGCCTTTTATCACTTCTGGTTACTAATTAGAGCAATAATGGATTTGTGGGAATAAAAGTCTAATTCAGGAATGATCCAGTTGGGGAATGAAGAGTTGATTCACTTTTGATTTTCATGTCCAGACACGCCTGAATTTCCATTGGCTTCTCTTGATCTGGATTACTTCTGATAGGGTGACATGGAGGCACAGAGGTTAGCAGTGCTGCCTCACAGCGCCAGGGACCCAGGTTCCAATCCCAGTTTGGGTCACTAACTGTGTGGAGTGTGTGTTCTCCCCTTGTCTGCATGGGTTTCCTCTGGGTGCTCCAGTTTCCCCCCACAGTCCAAAAATGTGCTGATTAGGTGGATTGGCCATGCAAAATTACCCTTTAGTGTCAGGGATATTAGTAAGGTAAATGCATGGGGTTATGGGATGGGGATTGTGGTTGGTGCAGACAAATTGGTCAAATGCCACCTTCTGCACTGTAGGATTCTATGAATCTTTCAAGAGAAGACATTAATAGACATTTTTCCCAGTTGGTCCTCGGCTCTTTTGTGTTTACAAAATGAATCTAGATAGTTGAGGAATTATCAAGGGTTTGCCCACCTACCACCACAATGTTTGGCCTTCCAGCTGTTTTGATGCTTACCATAAATTCTTGAATATTTTCAAAGCGGAGTTTGACAGATTTTTGATTCCTAAAGATGAAAGATTCTGGCAGACAGATAGGAAAGTGACACAATTGATTCAGCTATGGTTTTATTGAATGATGGAGCAGGCTTAAGGGGCTAAAAGGCCCACTCCTCTTCCTTTCTCTTGTGTCCTTCTGTCCTTTGTAACATTGCCCTGGCCTCAGCTCATCTGCTGCTGAAATCTTTATGCCTGCCTTTGACTGGCCTTCTGCCCTTCACCCTCTGTCAAGTTAAGCTCATTCAAAAGAGCACTGCTCATGTCCTTATTCATAACGAACTCCATTCATTCATCACCTCCAACTTCCACACTGTCTGATTTGGTAGTATATCACCATTCCTACACTGTTGCTGGATCAAAATCCTAGAACTGCCTTCCCAACAGCACTGTGTAATGTCTTTACCACCTGAAATGCAGCAGCTCAAGAAGGTAGCTCACCTTCACCTTCTCTAGGGCAATTAGGGATAGGCAAATATGCTGACCTAGTCAGCGACATCCAGATCCTGAAAGAATGAACAGAAAGAAAAATAACACCGTGCTTGCAAATGTTGCTCTCCATTAAGCAAAGCTTTAATCTTAAAATTTCCATCTTTATTTTCTATTACTGGTTTTGCCCTTTCCTCTTTTAGTTCAACTATCCTCTGAGATATCTGTGGTCCTCCAATTCTAACTTTTTGTATTCCCAATTTCTATCACTCCAACATTGGAGGATAGAAAGCCTTCAGCTTTTGAAAGCCTTCAGCTTTGCTAATTCCTCTGGAATTTGCTCTGGGATTCCCTCTCCAATTCTCCCATCTCTCTATCTCTATCTCCTCCTTTATGACACACCTTAAGAGTTACATCTTTCACGAAGCTTTTTGTCCTCTACTCTAATATCTCTTTATGTGGCTTGGTATCAGACTTCATTTGATAATATCTCCGTGAAGTGTCACAGAGGATTTTACTACACTAATGGTGTTATATAAATGCAAGATGCTGTTGACATACTGTCAGAGATGTCATCATTTAGATATGGCTTTAACCCCAGGCACTGACTGGCTTCTCGAGAGATTCTGAGAAAAGATTCTGTGACAATATATTGAAGAGAAGCAGGGCCCAACTTTATCTTCCAACCAATATTATTAAAAGTTAGGTTACCTGGTTCTCATCTTTATGGGATAATGTTGTATCCACTGTAGCTGGAATTTTACCACCATGCCTGTCCTGGAATTGGGGGTGGACTCGGATTGCAGAATGGCATTCTCTGTTAGCCTGGGACAGGATCTTACAAGTCTTGGGTGAGTGAAGTGGTAAATTCCGGCATCTGTTCCTGATGTTACAGGAGTGCAAACTTAAAAAATACCTCATTGACTGTAAAGTACTGTAGAATGTCCTGCATTCATTGAAAATATCACATTAATCCAAGTCGATCTTTCTTAACATTTGGCTACTTGACCATGATTATTAGTGAGGATCAGCAACACCTAGGGATGTCATATTTGTGCCAGTTCCCAAAAGTCTGTCAATGGGTCGTCACTGGTTCTGTTCTTTCTTCAGATGAATAAACATTGGTGATAGATAGTATGTGCCAAAACCTGGCCTCATTTGAATACTTTGGCAATCCTTCCATATCTCATATGGGGAAAAAGGCTAATGGCTAAAGTTTAAAGTTGATTTATTAGTGTCACAGGCAAGCTTACATTAACGCCACAATGAAATTAGTGTGAAAATCCCCTAGTTGCCACACTCTGGCACCAGTTAGGGCACACAGAGGGAGAATTTAACATGGCCAATGCACCTAAACTTCCAGACTGTGAGAGGAAACTGCAGCACCCAGAGGAAACCCACGCAGAAAAGGAGAGAATGTGCAAACTCCACGTAGACATTGGCCCAAGCTGGGAGTTGAATCCAGGTCCCTGGCATTGTGAGGAAGTAGTGCTAACCACAGTGCCACCATGCCACCACAATATTACTATCTATGTGTGTCAATATTTATCACATCTCCCTGGATAATGCCAATATTTTCGGTGGACCCCTGGCATAAGAATTTCTTAGTACTGCTATTAAGAGATATGCTACCATTAATGACATGCCCATACTATGGGTTGCCCTCAAATGTGTTCGCATTTGATTGTGTGCCAATATTTGCATCAGATCCCCGAGGTGTGTCAATACATGAATATTACAATCAATATTTGTGTTAGATCCATGTAGTGTGCCAATATTTGCATCAACTGCTTGAATTGTGCTATCATATGTACTAGGTAACTGGAGTGCAAGAATATTTGAGCCAGGTAACCTGAATACCTCAATATTTGCATCAGGTAACTGAACTGTGCCTGATCATTGGAGTACATTAATATTTGCATTAGGTCCCTGAAGTATGGAAATGGTAGCCAATATGCGCACTAGGTTCTTGCAGTGTGTCAAGACTTGCCACTAATCACTGGAGTGTTCATATTGATAAGGGATTCTCTATGCAGAAAAGTTTGATAATCATTTCTGTAGACCTCTTTGTCAAATGATAATATTCCTTCATATTATATCTAGATAATATCTGGAACTAGGAAGAAATTAGTGGCGCTTTGTGTAATATCATCATAAAATTACCCTGATTAGAAATAGAGCTAAAGAACAATGATAAAGAAAAGATAGAAAATTTCTTCTGTAATGGCAAATTGGCCATGTGTGGCAGACCGATACTTTTTCCCTTTCTGTGATTAAAAGTCTTGAAGAAACTGAATATGGATGAGGAGCCTCTTCTCAGTTAAGGGAAAAAGCTGTCCTCGTATGGTTTCACTGATGGGATAATGAAATAGATGAGTTAAGAATTCGGCAATGCGGTTAGAGGGCCCCGTCCAGAATGTAAGACCAAATTAATGAATGCCCAGTCACATGGAAAGTTCAAAGATCCAAGTAATGAATCTGCCGATGTTGCAATTTCTTACTTTCTCAGAAATCTAGGGAAATTTATCATGTCAGGCACGACATTCACCAACTTTTATGGATGCATCACAAAAAGTATTCTTTCTGGTTGTATCACAGCTTTGTATAGCTCCTGCTCTGCCCAAGACCACAAGGAACTACAAAAGGTTGTGAATGTAGCCCAATCCATCACACAAACCAGCCTCCCATCCATTGACTCTGTCTACACTTCCCACTACCTCAGAAAAGCAGCCAGTATAATTAAAAACACCAAGCGTCCTGGTTGTTCTCTCTTCCACTTTCTTCCTTCGGGAGAAAAGATACACAAGTCTAAGATCATGTACCAACTCACACAAGAACAGGTCCTTTCCTGCTGCTGTCAGACTTTTAATGCACTTATCTTGCATTAAGTTGATCTTTCTCTAACCCTATCTATGGCTGTAACATTACATTCTGCACTCTTTTGTTTTCTTCTCTATGAAAGGTATGCTATAGCACGCAAGAAACAATACTTTTCACTGTATGTTAATACATGTGACAATAATAAACCAAATCAAATCAGATCAAATCAAATCAATAGGAAAACATTGTGGATATTTAGCATTCCTCTACCTCTGCAGGAAGTAGTCGAGAAATATTGAACTTCCCTTTCACTATAAGAGTTGCATCGTTAGAATACTTGAATCTACGGATCTTCCATTGCTATTCTCAACCAGCATTTGGACTCAGAGGTAGGAAAAACAAATGTTATTCATTCACTTAGCTCTCAAAACATGCACAGAAGTATAGAGGTCTCAACATATTTTATGCGTTATCGTGTGACTGAAGAAAACAGGCGTCACATTAGTAACCAGACACTTGTGGCGTTTGGCTGTTTCCACTCTACTTCTTTCATATCAGAACAGGAGAAGGGATGGTTGCATCAGAACAAGAGCAGGATTACAAATAATTTCTCACAGAATAAGGAGCAAAGATTACCAGAGAAAGTCTCTGACCCTCATCCCCCTCCCTCCCCAACTCTGTGCCAGGATGGCTTTCTTTCTTTTGGATTTTTTTTTTATATATGTGACTAACAGTTTTGGTCATTCCAAGTTAGCCCATAGATGTGCAAAGCACCCTACACGCAGGAACACAGGCCTTGTGGGTTTAATATTTGTGCACAGAATTGTTCATGCTCACGCTTTGCTGAGAGCTGGCATGAGTCCAGCTGAGGTCAGCTAGAGGGGCCCTGAACTTTACTGGGGAAAGGTAATTGATTCTGCTGGGAATTGGTTAACCTCCCAAAGAGGCCTGCCTGTTCCTTCGAGGTCAGCTGAAGAGAAGAGGAGATGTTTCTTTGGGGCCTTTTCAGTGCTGTCTGATTGGCACGGTGCCACTCTGACATTCCACTGGTGTTGTAGAGAGGGTGCTGCTCATCAGCCTGCCCTGGCTCTGCCAAGAAACCCTACCCCCAGGATATTTTGCCTCAGCAGGGGAGTTTATTATTCACTGTCATTTTCTTTTACTCGTTCTTCACTGGCTAAGACTATTCAACTGGTCTCAGGGAAACAGCTGCTCCCTGAATAATACCACATGCATGAAACCATGACTTTTTATGAAGAAGCCGAATGTGTTTATGTCTATGTAATTGACTTTTCCTACATTAGCTTTAGCATGTGTTGATTCTATTTTCTTTTTGCTGCTTCTTGGCTTGTTAAGTGCTCTACTGTTCTGCTAAAAGAAACTTTTAACAAAAACTGTGTCGCTTGACTTTGCGATTTGAATGGATTTTTTTGCAGCCTGTGCTGATTTCAACCTGTCCTTAAATTGATGTCTAGGTCGCAGAAGTTCATAACCGCAAAGCTGCTGTCAGTCAGAGTCAGGAGTACTTAAAGCAGCTGACAGTTTAGCTGGCTGCATCAGCCTTAAGCTCCCTGAACACCACTGTGATTTACAGCAGGTCTTTATTTACAAGCACTCAGCGGTGAGCCACAAGTGAAATTTTATCTCTTGCGAAAACAGCTCGAAATCAGAAAAAAAAACAAATAGAACATGATTTTTTTGTTTCAAAATTCAAATCAGAAGTTACAATCATAGGGAATTGTTACTTTAACCATTGCATTCTACAACCAAACAAGCCAGTGACTCCCTGTTGATTTCTAATGTTAATCACAGCGTACGGTCAGCCAACTAAAGGCAAATGGTGTTTGTGCTAACACAACACACCAGTAGATGTTCTGCCTTTGGATACAATGAAAACAGGAAAGAAATAAATAGCTACTCTGGACTGAAAGACTTGCACTGCACTTGATTCTATGTCTACAATCTGTCCTCAGTCTCCATGTGAGAGTGCAACAATTTTGTATTCATTTTCAGCTACTCTTATGCAGAGTACCATTTAAACATTCACTTGAGAAATAACACTACACATTATCCATGTGTCTGCTGGTGTATTCAAGTGTGAGACAGTGCTACGATTTTGATCCATGGACACAAATCTGTGTACCCAATTATTGTAACAACAATTAGCAGTGATTGCTCGAACAATTTTGCCATTCAATGTGACCCAAATTTACTAATTACTCCAATTTTGTTCAATTCAGACAATTTCAGATTTGAATGTTCTTACTGTGTCAATCTGTGCCAAAGTAAATGTAACAGATACACACCTGCTAAGGTGAAGGATTGAAACTTCTCACATTCATTTCACTTTAGCTTGCCACCTGGCTTTTTGTTTAAATGCCATTATTATTTTGTGCTTTTATCTGGTGGCTTAGTGAGAACCACTTGCTCCCTGTTGATCTGATGGTGACAATTGATTCCTTTACCTGTTAATGCATTATATCTGCAAAGCTTACATATTTTATCAACTTGAGAACAAGGACATTTAATTTATTGACTTAGTTTCATCTGTTTGATTATTTGTAGTTGGAATGTGAGGGAAGCTTAACTAATCTGATCATCCTTAGTTGTTTCAGTGGTTTGAAGAGCCATCCATATATTATGGGATGGGAGTCACATGTCAGCCCCAGAAAGAGGTCCTTTCTCCACTGACATTAATGACCCAATTGGGTTCTTAACAATAATGCAACAGCTTTCTTGGATGGTGTTTTCTGTTGCTAGCAGGTAACTTAACAGACATATTTTGAATTAAATTTTACAACTTGACATGACGAGAGTACAACCCAGAATGTTAGACTAATGGGAGTGGGTTACCAATGCTAGAACACTAGGTTAAGAAGACATGTAGGTAATCCCATAAATGTCTGCTAGTTGATGGTCGGAGGAGGACTCAGGTGGCTTGGGAATTCACACAAATCCTGTTTTAAATGTAACATCAAGTTGTCATATTTCTTTTGTTAACATTTAAAAGGTTTGTAAGTAAGAAAAGAATTAGATTGGACATCACCAACATGTTATTCCCTGTGCATCTTTTGTAAAGAACAAATTCTACAGAATTGAACATTGGAAAATGGAATCAGCCACATTTTCACAGCTGAATTAACTGGAAAACAAAGCAATAGAATTATAGCAGACATCTTTATGCTTTCCTTTCTTGTGAAAAAAGTGGGTTGGTTTGAATCATCAGCTGAAGGGATCTTGTACATTTTCTCTGAGATCACCCAAGTGTTCAATGCCCACAAGATGTGATTCTTCCTGTCTATAGCAAGAAAAGGAAGGAATGTTATCATTAGTTTCAGTATCAGTTTTACTGTTTCAAACAACGATTGCCTGAAATCTTCATATAGCATCAGAAGAGAGAGATAAGATCTTCACTGGGTTTCTCAGCTACGTCTTCGAAAACCCTGCCACTGTTTCATCTTAAGTCTCTCCACCTTTGTGGACTTATCTCCCACAGTGAAATGAAATAACAAGCAGAACAAGTAATAATCAGCTGTATATAGCAGGGCAATTCTTTGAAGACTGCAGGATCATGTTTACAATGTGTCCAATAATAATGCAAGATTACAGTGTCCCATTATCCTCAGAGTGGACCATAAATACTGGTAGTGCTGAGTAGAAGTGGAGTTTAGCTATTCAAATGCTGGGGAGGCAATGGCATAGTGGTATCATCACTAGATTATTAATCCAGGAACTCAACTAATGTTCTGGGGACCTGGGATCAAATCCCGCTACAGCTGGTGGTAGAATCTGAATTCAATTAAAATATATCTCGAATTAAGAACCTACTGATGACCATGAAACCATTGTTGATTGTTGGAAAGTCTATCTTGTTCACTAATGTCCCTTAGGGAAGAAAATCTGCTATTCTTACCTGGTCAGGTCTACATGTGACTCCACACCCACAGCAATGTGGTTGACTTTCAACTGCCCTCCAAGGCCAACTAGGGATAGGCAATAAACACTGGCTAGCCAATTATGCCCATGTCCCACAAATGAATAAACATGTGATGTGGAGAGGGGAGGGTTGGGATGCTGACCTCCTCGTGAACCTGCTCCTGGGTCTGGTGAGATGCACCATCAATAAGTCCAGGCAATGGGCAATCAACGGGATCACCCAGCCCAACTGCCTATCCCTCTACCGTGGCTATATTTGTGGTCAGGTGGTCCCTGGAGAGGGAGCACGTGGTGTCCACAGGCACAGTTGATGCCTTGTGTGCCTGCTGGCACCGCAGGAGCTGGGGTGCATTATAGACCCCGACAATCACATTTTGATTCGATGTGTCTTAGGTTTCCTTTGTACTTTTGTTTTCATTTGGGCTGTTCCCCTTCCTTTTGGGGAGCTGCCCCTTTCACTTTGTCCTAATTTAATTTGAGTTTGTCTATTTGATTTGACCTTGAAAGAAGACAGAACGTGCAATTAGATGGTTCACATAAAGGGCAAATTAAAATGAGTAATTGGGAAATGGGTAGGTGGAGCTGAGTGTGTACCTGGGATGTGGGTAGGGTGAAGTTGAGAGTGTGTCTGGGATATGGGTAGGTGAAGTTGAGTGCGTAGCTGGGATGTGGGGAGGTGGAGCAGAGTGTGTATCTGGGATGTGGGTACATAGAACATAGAACATTACAGCACAGAACAGGCCCTTCGGCCTTCGATGTTGCGCCGACCAATATAAAAATTTGCCCCTCCAAACTAAACCATTCCCTTCTCTTCCATATACTTATCAACTAACCTCTTAAACGCCACCAAACTTGGCGCATCTACAACTGCTGCAGGCAGGGCATTCCACTCCCGAACCACCTTTGGGTAAAGAACCTACCTCTGATATCCGTCCTATAACTATCACCCCTTAAGTTAAAGCTGTGTCCCCTCGTGCTAGCTTTCTCCATCCTAGGAAAAAGGCTATCACTATCCACCCTATCTAAACCTCTAACCATCTTATATGTTTCGATAAGGTCCCCTCTTAGCCGCC
The DNA here is from genome assembly GCA_024679065.1 of Sphyrna mokarran. Classification (NCBI taxonomy): domain Eukaryota; kingdom Metazoa; phylum Chordata; class Chondrichthyes; order Carcharhiniformes; family Carcharhinidae; genus Sphyrna; species Sphyrna mokarran. The sequence continues at coordinate 34,983,142 of JAGIQG010000001.1, forward strand.
TCCTTTCTAACGAAAACAACCTCAAATCCCTCAGCCTCTCTTCATAAGACCTGCCCTCCATACCAGGCAACATCCTGGTAAACCTCCTCTGTACCCTCTCCAAAGCCTCCACATCTTCCTTATAATGTGGGGACCAGAACTGCACACAATACTCCAAGTGCGGCCGCACTAGAGGTTTGTACAGTTGCAATATGACATTGCGGCTCTGAAATTCAATCCCTCTACCAATAAAAGCCAAGACTCCATATGCCTTCCTAACAACCTTCTCGACCTGACTGCCTACTTTCAGGATCTATGCACATACACACCAAGATCCCTCTGTTCATCTAGACTACTAAGAATCCTACCATTTGCCCTATACTCTACACATTTATTATTTCTGCCCTAGTGCATTACCTCACACTTTTCCACATTAAACTCCATTTGCCACCTCTCGGCCCAGCTCTGCAACTTGTCCAAGTCCCTCTGCAAACTATAACACCCCTCTTCACTATCTACCACTCCACCGACTTTAGTGTCATCTGCAAATTTACTAATCCAGTAGGTAGAGCTGAGTGTGTACCTGGGATGTGGGGAGGTGGAGCTGAGTGTGTACCTGGGATGTGGGTAGGTGGAGGTGAGTGTGTACCTGGGATGTGGGTAGGTGGAGTTGAGTGTGTATCTGGGATGTGGGTAGATGGACCTGAGTGTGTATCTGGGATGTGGGTAGGTGGAGCTGAGTGTGTACATGGGATGTGGGGAGGTGGAGCTGAGCGTGTACCTGGGATGTGGGTAGGTGGAGCTGAGTGTGTATCTGGGATGGGTAGGGTGAAGTTGAGTGTGTACCTGGATGTGGGTAGGTGGAGTTGAGTGTGTACCTGGGATGTGGGTAGAGTGGAGTTGAGTGTGTACCTGGGAGTGGGTAGGTGGAGCTGAGTGTGGACCTGGGATGTGTTGGGTGGAGCTGAGTGTGTGGACCTGGGATGTGGGTAGGTGGAGTTGAGTGTGTACCTGGGATGTGGGTAGGTGGAGTTTAGTGTGTACCTGGGATGTGGGTAGATGGAGCTGAGTGTGTACCTGGGATGTGGGTAGATGGAGCTGAGTGTGTACCTGGGATGTGGATAGGTGGAGCTGAGTGTGTACCTGGATGTGGGTAGGTGGAACTGAGTGTGTACCTGGATGTGGGTAGGTGGAGTGAGTGTGTACCTGGATGTGGGTAGGTGGAGCTGAGTGTGTATCTGGGATGTGGGTGGTGAAGTTGAGTGTGTACCTGGGATGTGGGTAGGTGGATCTGTCCGTGTACCTGGGATTGGGTAGGTGGAGTTGAGTGCGTACCTGGATGTGGGTAGGTGGAGCTGAGTGTGTATCTGGGATGTGGATAGGGTGAAGTTGAGTGTGTACCTGGGATGTGGGTAGGTGGAGCTGTGCGTGTACCTGGGATGTGGGTAGGTGGAGTTGAGTGTGTACCTGGATGTGGGTAGGTGGAGCTGAGTGTGTATCTGGGATGTGGGTAGGGTGAAGTTGAGTGTGTACCTGGGATGTGGGTAGGTGGAGCTGTGCGCGTACCTGGGATGTGGGTAGGTGGAGTTGAGTGCGTACCTGGGATGTGGGTAGGTGGAGTTAAGTGCGTACCTGGATGTGGGTAGGTGGAGCTGAGTGCGTACCTGGGATGTGGGTAGGTGGAGTTGAGTGCGTACCTGGGATGTGGGTAGGTGGAGTTGAGTGTGTATCTGGGATGTGGGTAGGTGGGGTTGAGTGTGTATCTGGGATGTGGGTAGGGGAGTTGAGTGTGTACCTGGGATGTGGGTAGGTGGAGTTGAGTGTGTATCTGGATGTGGGTAGGTGGAGTTTAGTGTGTACCTGGGATGTGGATAGGTGGAGCTGAGTATGTATCTGGGATGTGGTAGATGGAGCTGAGTGTGTATCTGGGATATGGGTAGGTGGAGCTGAGTGTGTATCTGGGATATGGGTAGATGGAGCTGAGTGTGTACCTGGATGTGGGTAGGTGGAGTTGAGTGTGTACCTGGATGTGGGTAGGTGGATCTGTCCGTGTACCTGGGATGTGGGTAGGTGGAGTTGAGTGCGTACCTGGGATGTGGGTAGGTGGAGTTCAGTGTGTACCTGGGATGTGGGTAGATGGAGCTGAGTGTGTACCTGGGATGTGGGTAGGTGGAGTTTAGTGTGTATCTGGGATGTGGGTAGATGGAGCTGAGTGTGTACCTGGGATGTGGGTAGTGGAGTTTAGTGTGTATCTGGGATGTGGGTAGGTGGAGTTTAGTGTGTATCTGGGATGTGGGTAGATGGAGCTGAGTGTGTACCTGGGATGTGGGTAGGTGGAGTTTAGTGTGTATCTGGGATGTGGGTAGATGGAGCTGAGTGTGTACCTGGGATGTGGGTAGATGGAGCTGAGTGTGTACCTGGGATGTGGGTAGGTGGAGTTTAGTGTGTATCTGGGATGTGGGTAGATGGAGCTGAGTGTGTATCTGGGATGTGGGTAGGTGGAGTTGAGTGTGTACCAGGGATGTGGGTAGATGGAGCTGAGTGTGTATCTGGGATGTGGGTAGATGGAGCTGAGTGTGTATCTGGGATGTGGGTAGATGGAGCTGAGTGTGTACCTGGGATGTGGGTAGATGGAGCTGAGTTTGTATCTCCCATAATGTAGTTACATAAAGGGAAAGAAAATGTAGTGCTGTTGTGGTCAGGAGGAAATAGGGGAACAGACTTGTAGGCAGATTTTGACAAGGAGTAAAAGAAACAGGATTGTTGTGATGGGAGATTTTAACTTCTCCCATATTGACTGGGACTCACTTAGTGCTAGGGATGTGGATGGGGTAGCATTTATAAGGAGCATCCAGGAGGGCTTTTTGAAGCAATATGCATATAGTCCAACCAGGGAAGGGGCCACACTGAACATGGTACTGAGGAATGAACCCGGCCAGATGGTTGATGTTTCAGTTGGGGGGCAGTGTGGGAACAGTGACCACAATTCAGTAAGCTTTAAGTTACTGATGGATAAAGATAAGGGTAGTCCTCAAGTAAAGGTGCTAAATTGGGGGAAGTCGAATTACAACAATGTTAGGCAGGAACTGAAGAATGTAGATTGGGTGTAGATGTTTGAGGACAAATCAACATCTAGTATGTGGGAGGCTTTCAAGTGCATATTGATAGAGATTGAGGACCGGCACATCCTTGTAAGGATGAAGGATAAGTATGGCAAGTTTTGGGAACCTTGGATAACGGGAGATATTGTGCACCTAGTCAGAGAGATAAAGGAACCATTTGGCAAAGCTAGAAGGCTGGAACACACAAAGCAAGTGTGGAATACAAGGAAAATAGAAAGAAACTTAAGCAAGGAAGGCTGAAAGGGACCATGAAAAAGCATTGGCCAGAAGGGTTAAAGAAAACCCCAAGACGTGAGCAAGAGGGTAGCCAGGGAGAGGGCTGGCCCACTCATGGATGAGGGAGGGAATCTATGTGTGGAGCCAGAGGAAATGGGCAAGGTATTAAATGAGTACTTTGCTTCAGTATTCACCAAAGTGAAGGACTTGGTGGATGATGAATCTTAGAAAGAGTGTGTGGTTAGTTTGAGTCATGTTGAGATCAAAAAGTAGGAGGTATTGGAGCTCTTGAGAAACATTAAGGTTGAAATGTCCCTAGGGCCTGATGGAATATACCCCAGAATACTGAGAGAGGCAAGGGAGGAAATTGCTGGAGCCTTGAGAGCAATTGTTGTATCTTGAATGGCTACAAGGGACGTCCCAGAAGACTGGAGAATAGCTAATATTATTCCTTTGTTAAAGAAGTGTAGCAAGAATAATTCAGGTAATTACAGGCCTTGAGCTTTACATCGGTAGTAGGGAAATTATTGGAGAGGATTCTTCAAGACAGGATTTATTTCCACTTGGAAAATAATGGACGTATTAGTGAGAGGCAACATAGTTTTGTGAAGGGATGATTGTGTCCCATGAACTTAATTGAGTTTTTCGAGGAAGTGCTGAAGATGATTGATGAGGGTAAGGCAGTGGATGTTGTTTACATGGACTTCAGTAAGGCCTTTGACAAGATCTCACATGGCAGATTGGTGCGGATGGTGAAGTTGCATGGGATCAGAGCTGAGCTGGCAACATGATAAAAAATTGGCTCGGTCAAAGACGACAAAGGGTAGCAGTGGAAGGTGTGTTTCTGAATGGAGGGCTGTGACAAGTGGCGTTCCTCAGGGATCAGTGCTAGGACCTTTGCTGTTTGTAATATATATATTTATATATATTACATGATTTGGAAGAAAATGTAATTGGTTCGATTAGTAAGTTTGCGGATGATACAAAGGTTGATGGATTTGTGGATAGCAATGAATGTCATCAGAGGATACAGCAGGATAGCGATCAGTTGGAGATTTGGATGAAGAGATGGCAGATGGAGTTTAATCCAGACAAATGTGTGGTAATGCATTTTCGAAGATCTAATACAGATAGGAAATATACAGTAAATGGCAGAACGCTTAAGAGTATTGATAAGCAAAAGGATCTGGGTGTACAGGTACTGAAAGTGGCACTGCAGGTGGAGAAAGTAATCAAGAAGGCATACGGCATGCTTAGCTTCATCTGCCGGGACATTGAGTTTAAAAATTGGCAAGTCATGTTCCAAATTTACAGAACCTTAATTAGGCCACACTTGGAATATAGTGTTCAATTTTGGTCGCCACGCTACCAAAGGATGTGGAGCAAAGGAGAGGATACAGAAAAGATTTATCAGCATGTTGCCTAGTACGGAGAGCACTAGCCATGAGGAGAGGTTGGAGAAATTTGGTTTATTCTCACTGGAACAACAGATGTTGTGGGGCAATCTGATAGAAGCCGATAAGATTATGAGAAGCATGGACAGAGTGGATAGTCAGAAGCTTTTTCCCAGGGTGGAAGAGTTAATTACTAGGGAGCATAGGTTTAAGGTGTCAGGGGCAAGGTTTAAAGGAGATGTATGAGGCAGATTTTTTATACCGACGGTTTTGGGTGCCTGGAACTTGTTGCCAGGGGAGGTAATGGAAGGATATAGTAGTGACTTTTAAGGGGCATCTTGACAAATATATGAATAGGATGGGAATGAAGGGATATGGTTTCTGAAAGAGAAGGGGATTTTAGTTCAGTTGGGCAAATGGTTGGTGCAGGCTTGGAGGACCGAAGGGCCTGTTGCTGTGCTGTACTTTTCTTTGTTCTTTGTAACTTACATTGGGGGGTGGGGGATTGTTGAATGCATTGGACCCAATATGAGTGTTTTTTTTGACCAGAGATGATTTAATCCATTGCCTTGTCAGTGTTGTGAACCAGAAACCATCTATAAATGCATGCCTGACATAAGCTGAAGATTCTGTTATCCAATATTTATTTTCATAGTGGAAACTGTACTTTGGAGAACATTCTTCAGGATTTCAATTCTATAAATGAGATCAGAACAGAAAAGACAATGGGCTGTATTTTCCATTGGATATAGGGAACTTGGGGAATAGCTTCCCCCTCCCCTCACAGCTCAAGGAGGGGCAAGGAGGGGATAATGGGATTTTAATGGAGGTGCTCCTTAATTCATGTGTTTTATGTTCAATGAAAGATGGCCGCAGGCTCTAAAACTAATCAACAGTGTTCCTGCTTGAGAGGAGTAGCAGATAATAGAGGGTGAGTAAATAAGATGGCACGCGAGGTGTCCTTTCTCCAATTTTTTTCAAACTTGAAATGAATTAAAGAAACAGCTTCACTAGCCGGGCTACCACTGTGGGGAGACAGGATCACTCTATTATGCGGCCTTTGGCTGCAGTCTCACACAGGCAAGAAGGGAAAAATTTAGGCCAAGCTGCTGCTGCTATTGCAGTGATCGTCATCTCCAGGCAGTTAAACCGTTCCATCCCTGCAGAAGATCCCAGTTAGTTTCCTTTAACTGTCCTTAACAGGACTCCGCTAATTGGGTGAAAGTTTAGTGAATGCTTGTCCTGAACCTACACAAAAAAAACATGGCTGGCAACTGAAACGGGTTTGATAATCTGATATGGTTGAGCTCTCTACTTCTGACCATGATGGGCCTGATTATATGTAATCCACAGTTTAACCACTTACCATTATTGTACATCTGTAAGATAAATCAAAAAGAATACATTTTTAAACATTCACCTTGTGCACAGTTACAAAAAACAGAAATAATTAATGAAATTGTGGTAAATGTTATAATATATCTATGAATAAGTACTTGTATTCTATTTACCAATGTTCTAATGAAAAGGTTGCCAGGGTTTGGGATTATTTATAACTTAAGTGATTTTCCTCTAGATACAAACTGCATTTGGTCAACTTAGGCCATATCCAAGCTACAGCAAAGTGAGGTTCCAGGACCGACAGTATAGTGGCTAACAGCAGCGACAAGGAATTAGGAACAAAAAAGGGTGGAACTGCGATGTGTTTTACTTAATTAAAATTCAGTTTTGTTATTCCGCATGTCTGAGTCTGATTACAATAAGAAAATCACAACATAGGTGGCATATCGGCTTCTTACAAACTAGATGCTGACTCATGGATTCTGCAATCTGGCCTGCAGAGGACTCGGGGGGGGTGGGGGGGGGGGGGACACTGAACAACAATATCCTGGAGCTATGAGATGGAAGCCTGCTGGGTTTGTAGTAGTGCAGTGAGCAGATTGACCAGACAGAGAACCTGCTGTGTTAATTGCGCTCAGCCAAATTGCATAAGGATATACAATATGGTCATGTCAGTGTACATCTGGGTGTATCCAGAATACATCATGCAATAGACATTTTTGCCTTGATGTCAATGTGCCAAGATGTTTGTAGATTGAACAGCTGAACTACCATTCTCTCGAGCTTTGAAAGATAATTTCTAGGTACATTTCCTCAATGGTTTTCTTTCATTTCATTCTACTTCCTCTATTCTTTTTTTGTTACAGCTCAGCAATAGCGAACATCTTTCCTTATCTATCCTATGCTTTCTAATGCAATTTCAAACATCAATTGTTCCATTTCCCTGTGCTGCATAACTAATTAATACAAACAGTCCTGCTTCCATCTGATGCAAGCAACTGAAACTTTCAATGCAATTTTCCAGTTTTTGCAGCCACCTCCACAATAAATTATTTCATTTGCACTGGTGATGTACTTCATTTCCGCTTAATCTATTTGAATAATTCCAATTGACATCCAATTGGATCATTTAATTTATTGCCAATGATGAGGTAAAACTCTGTGGAACAAGAAATTGCATCTCATTAGTTCATTAGTATGTGGATATATTACTGCTGTAAACCTGCCTCAAGTGACTTTACTGACAAATGCCTCCAAATAGGACCATCTTCCATAATGCCAGTCTGTGCATTGCTCTGGTAAGTTTATCAAATTAAACAAGTAAATATAGTTTAGTTTACAAATGATTTACTTTTTCCATGATAAAGCTATTCTGTTTTAGATAAAAGGAAAAGAGAGAGCTCTCTTCATGATCTGTTTGGCAAAAAGAAAGTTACAACACTGAGGTGTGAGAGACGACAGATCAGATCTGGTAAAGTCAATCACTTTACCCAATGCTTGGGGATAATAGAAACTACATCAGGATGTTGGGCATTTCTTTTGTCTTCATTTATGGGATTGGGAATTACTAGTTTGGCCAGGATTTATTGACCAACTCTTAATTGTCCCTGACCAGGTGGTATAGAGTTGCCTCTTGAACCACTGCAGCCCATGTGGTATTGGAACACCCGATGAATGGTTAGGAAGGATATTCAAAATCCCAGGAGGGAACCTTGAACACCTGCTCTCAACTGTATTTTTTTGCAACTTGGTATAATGTAAAGAAAACCAGAGAATGATGTCCCTGATGTTTTTTTTTCATGATTTAAAATGAAATAAATATGAATTAAGTAATGAAATACACAACTAGAAAATTGACTAGAAATACAATTAATTCACTCAATGACAATACACGGTATTCCTAAATTTACCTGATTCCAAATCCCTTTATATCTCAAATTCCAGAGTTAAACATTCCTGGACAATGTACTAGAGGGTTTAAAATCTACAGGAAAAAAATTCCAGTAATAGTTACCACACCAGTCAGTTCTATCTTTAGGGATTCCCTTTGACATGGAACAGAACAACTCATTGTCCAGCAGATTTTCTTTTCACAGACACAGCTTGCTGAGAATTCACGTAGCTTTTCCTGCTGTGGGCTAAGTTTTCAAAACAGCTAACTTGTATAAGTCAAAATTGCTCCTAAAGAATTGTTTTCCCTTTTGATGTTCCCTTATCCAGGCTGGGGTTGGTTTAGTTTAGTTGGCTGGAAAGCTGGTTAGTGAAATAAGACCAATGCCAATACCACGAGTTAAATTACTATGTCGTCTGAGGTTATTCTCAACCTTGTCCCTCACCTGAGGTGTGGGATCCTCAGTTTAGATCAGCTTTCCCTCTCAAAGGGAGATTACGGCGACATTATACTTTATATTTTCTTATCTGAACTAACCTCCTCAGAAGTAACAATTATACTCTTTTCATGCGTCCAACTTTTAGAATGTAATTGTGGAATTCAAATCTTTCTTCCTTCTTTGATACTCTAACATCTTTACTCAAACCATTGGCATTCTATTCTTCATTGTTATCAACTTTCCTGAGGTAGACATCTGTCCACAGGGTTGATCAGCATCTCAAAAGCATTTGTTCCAACTATGTAGCCAAATTCTCCCTACCATTACAAAACTTCCATTTTTTAAATATATTTAAAAAAAAATGTAAAACAGGAGAAGACATTCTGAATTATTGTTCTGCTTGATTTTTCGTGTTATCATAATTTCCAGACATATGGGGTACAATTTTCCAGCCTTACTGGCCCTGCTGAAGATCAATAGACCTTTGTATGCACTCCCCCTTCGCTCGCTACAATTCCTATGGTGGGCGGAGTGAGAAAATTACTCCTTGGAGAGGAATTTGTAGCTGATGGTGTCCTCATACATCTGCTGTCCTTGTCCTTCTAGGTAGTGGAAGTATTGGGTTTGGCAGATGCTATCAAAAGGGCACTTGATGAAGTGCTGCAATGCATCTTGAAGATGGTACATGCTGCTGTCACTGTGCTTTGGTGGTGGAAGATATGAATGTTTAAGGTGATGGGATGAGGTGACAATCAAGCAAGCTGCTTTGTTTGATTCTATTTTACTATTATTATATGTATTTGCATACAGTGAAAAGTATTGTTTCTTGTGCGCTATACAGACGAAGCGTACCATTCTTAGAGAAGGAAACATAGAACATTACAGCACAGAACAGGCCCTTCGGCCTTCGATGTTGCGCCGACCAATATAAAAAGCAATGCCCCTCCAAACTAAACCATTCCCTTCTCTTCCATATACTTATCAACTAACCTCTTAAACGCCACCAAACTTGGCGCATCTACAACTGCTGCAGGCAGGGCATTCCACTCCCGAACCACCCTTTGGGTAAAGAACCTACCTCTGATATCCGTCCTATAACTATCACCCCTTAATTTAAAGCTGTGTCCCCTCGTGCTAGCTTTCTCCATCCTAGGAAAAAGGCTATCACTGTCCACCCTATCTAAACCTCTAATCATCTTATATGTTTCAATAAGGTCCCCTCTTAGCCGCCTCCTTTCTAACGAAAACAACCTCAAATCCCTCAGCCTCTCTTCATAAGACCTGCCCTCCATACCAGGCAACATCCTGGTAAACCTCCTCTGTACCCTCTCCAATGCCTCCACATCTTTCTTATAATGCGGGGACCAGAACTGCACACAATACTCCAAGTGCGGCCGCACTAGAGTTTTGTACAGTTGCAACATGACGTTGCGGCTCCGAAATTCAATCCCCCTACCAATAAAAGCTAAGACTCCATATGCCTTCTTAACAACCTTATCGACTTGACTGCCTACTTTCAGGGATCTATGCACATATACACCAAGATCCCTCTGTTCATCAACACTACTAAGAATCCTACCATTAGCCCTATACTCTACACATTTATTATTCCTGCCAAAGTGCATTACCTCACACTTTTCCACATTAAACTCCATTTGCCACCTCTCGGCCCAGCTCTGCAACTTGTCCAAGTCCCTCTGCAAACTATAACACCCCTCTTCACTATCTACCACTCCACCGACTTTAGTGTCATCTGCAAATTTACTAATCCATCCTTCAATACCCTCATCCAGATCATTTATAAAAATTACAAACAGACGGGAATTTCTGTAATTACAAATTACAGAAACGGGAGAGTGCAGAATGTAGCGCTAGAATCATAGCTAGGGTGTAGAGAAAAATCAACTTAATGCAAAGTAAGTCCATTCAAAAGTCTGATGGCAGCAGAGAAGAAGCTGTTCTTGAGTGAGTTGGTGTGCGACCTTAGATTTTTGTATTTTTTACCTGATAGAAGAATTTGGAAGAGAGAATGTCTGGGGTGCGTGGGGTCCTTAATTATGCTGGCTGCTTTGCTGAGGCAGCAGGAAGTGTGGAGTCAATGGATAGGAGTCTGGTTTGTGTGATGGATTGGGCTACACTCACAATGTTTTGTAGTTTTTTGATGTTGGGCAGCTCGGGAGTATAACTAAGCTAAGATACAACCAAAAAGAATGTTTTCTATGATGCATCTGTAAAAGTTGGTGAGAGTTGTAGCTCACATGCCAAATTTCCTTTGTTTTCTGAGAAAGTAGAGGTGTTTTGGCCTTTCTCAATATAGTGTCAGGGACCAGGAGAGGTTATTGGTGATCTGGACACCTAAAAACTTGACCCTTTCTACTTTGTCCCCGTTGATATAGACAGGGGATCTTCTCCTCTATGCTTCCTGAAGTTGATGATAATCTACTTCATTTTGTTGAATTGAGAGAGAGATTATTGTCACCGTGCCAGTTCACCAAATTCTCTATCTCACTCCTGTACTCTATCTTGCCATTGTTTGAGGTCTATCCCACTATGGTGGTGTGGTCAGCAAACTTGAAAATCGAATTGGAGAGGAATTTGGCTACAACCACAACTGTATAAGGGGTATAGTAGGAAGCTGAGAACACAGCCTTGTGGGACACCAGTGTTGAGGATGATTGTGGAGGAAGTGTTGTTGCATATCCTTACTGATTGTGGTCTGTGGGTTAAGAAATTCAGGATCTAGTCACCAGGGAGGAGCCCAGGCCCAGGCCACAGAGTTTGGAATGAGGTTTGTGGGCATAATAGAGTTGAAGGCTGAGCTGTAGTCAATAAATAGGAGTCTGACATTGGTGTCCTTGTTGTCTAGGTGTTCCAGGGTTGAGTGCAGGGCTAGGGAAATGGCATCTGCTGTGTACCTGTTGCAGAAGTAGATGAACTGTAGTGAATCCAAGTAACCTGGGAGACTGGAATTGATTTATGCCATAACTAATCCTTTGAACACTTCATAATGATGGCTGTCAGAGCCACTAGCTGATAGTCTTTGATACTGGGATGATGGTTGTCTTCTTAAAGCAGATAGGGACCTCAGATTGTTCTGGATGGCGTCGAGCTACTTGAGTATTGTTGGAGCTGCACTCATTTATTGAAGTGGTAAGTATTTTGTTACACTCCTGACTTGTGCCTTGTAAATGGTGGACAGGCTTTGGGCAGTTAAGAAATATTGCTAGCACGAGGGGACACAGCTTTAAATTAAGGGGTATGAGTTATAGGACGGATATCAGAGGTAGGTTCTTTACTCAAAGAGTGATTAGGGAGTGGAATGCCCTGCCTGCAGCTGTTGTAGATGCGCCAAGTTTGGTGGCGTTTAAGAGGTTAATTGATAAGTATATGGAAGAGAAGGGAATGGTTTAGTTTGGAGGGGCATTGCTTTTTATTTTGGTCGGCACAACATCGAAGGCCAAAGGGCCTGTTCTGTGCTGTAATGTTCTATGTTCTATGTTCTATGTTCTATTTTACAACATGCAGAATTCTTGGTCCATGGCCTGATCTTGTTGCCAAAGTATTTATATGGCTAGACTAGTTAAGTTTCTGGTCAATAGTATGCTTTTGGATGTTTACCTTGTCAATTGTGGACAGGCTTTGGGAGCTCAGGATGTGGGTTAGTCTCCACTGAATTCCAAGCCATTCATTTGCTCTTGTAGCCACAGTATTTATATAACCAGTACAGTTCAGTTGCTGGTCAAAGGTAATTATAGGATGCTGATAGTGGCAGATTCACTGGTGGCACTGTCATTCATTGAATGTTAAGGCCAAATGGTTGGATTCTCTCTTGCTGCAAAAGGTTATTGCCTGGCATTTGTGTGGCATGAATTTTATTTGCCACTTATCAGGTCAAACCTGCATATTGACCAAGTTTTGCTACATTTGGATATGGACTGCTTTCTTACCAGCGAATCCTGTATGGGGTTGAATATTGTGTAATCATTAGAACATAGAACATAGAACAATACAGCACAAACAGGCCCTTTGGCCCATGAGTTGCGCCGATCACATCTACCAATCCACAGACCTATCTATAACCCCCTATCCTATTCTTTTCCATATACTCATCCAGAAGTCTCTTAAAAGACCCCAGTGAGTTTGCCTCAACAACCTCCGACGGCAGTCGGTTCCATTCACTCACCACCCTCTGAGTGAAAAACCTACCCCTGACATCTCCTTTGTATTTGCTTCCCTGCACCTTAAATCTGTGTCCTCTCGTAGTGACATTCTTGGTCATCCCAACTTCTGAGCTTATTATGGAAGGAATGTCATTTATGAAGCAGTTGATGAATGTTGAGCACATGTCACTATCCTGAAGGACTCCTGCAGTGATGTCCTCGAGCTGAAATGATTGACTTGCAACTACCATAGCAATGTTTTGTGCTGGTATAATTCTAATCAGTGGCGTGTTTATTCCCAATTTCCATTAACTCCAGTTTTTCTGGGGCCCCTTTGGCCATATTTTGCCAAATGCTGCCTTGATATCAAGGGCTGTCACTCTCACCTCACCTCTGGTGTTCAGCTCTTTCGTCCATGTTTGAACCAATGCTGTAATGAGGTTAGGAGCTGAGTGACCCTGGCAAAACCTAAATAGAACAGGTTATTGCAAATCAAGTATTTCTTGATAGAACTGTAAATGACTCCCTTCTATCACTTTACAGATAATTGAAAGTAGATTGGGTTGGATTTGTCCTACTTTTTGTGTACATGACATACCTGGGCAATTTTCCACAGTGCCGGGTAAATGCCAGTGTTGCAGCTCTACTGGGACAGTTTGCTTATGGAGTTGACTAGTTCTGGAGCACACATTTTTAGTAGGATTGCTGGCATGTTGTCTGTACCCATGCATATCCAGTGCCTTCAGTCATGGAGTGAATTGCTTTGACTCAAGACTGACACCTTTGATGCTAGGGTTCTTAGGTGGAGGCTGAAGATGACTGCATATGCTTCAGTCTTATCTTTTGCACTGATGGGACTTCCCCATCATTGAGGAGAGGGATATTTTTGAATTCTCCTCCAGTGAATTGTTTAATTGTCCATCACCATTTACAACAGGATGAGGCAGTACTGTGGAGCCTAGGTCTAATATGTTGATTGTGGGATTGTTTATCTCTGTCTAACATTGTTTAGCATGCATGTATTATGGTTTCACCATGAGTTGACATCTTATTTTTAGGTATGCTTGGTTCTGCCCATGGAATGACCTACTGCATGCTTCATGGTTGCATGGTTACCTCGGCTTGGTGATAATGGTAGTGCGGGAGATATGCTGGGCTATGAGATTACAATTTGAGGTTCAGCACAATTCTGCTGCACCTCATGGATGCCAGTTCTGAGTTGCATGGATTTCAAATGTTACTGTCTACAATGAATAAAAATTTCTGCTGATCCCCATGTCTGAAATGCACCTAGTCATGCAACTGGTTTGCACCAAGGATGTGCACTTAAAAATCCATACTTATATCCACAAAGTGGAAAGATTTTCTGTGTTTTTCTAAAAAAAAGACCACAATTTCAATGTATCCAACATAAAGAAATGTTTATCCAACATAAAGAAGAAATATTTATCTAATGCGTTTATTAACATGTTCAGGTTAACAGGGTTAAATTATAACTCTAAATTTAAATACGAGTTAAATTACAACTCATCATTTAATCAAATGATGCTTTGATGGAACGGCTGCCTAATATTGTATGAAATAGGAATTATTCCACATAGAAATCATCATCGTGTCTTCCCACTCAAATTCATGAGGTATTCCCAGGATCCGCTGTGTAATATGTAAGAATTAGTTGTTAACTGGGCGTTCTCTGAGTTTGCTTGTTTGCTTTTCCTGTTCCCGTTTTATTTCTTTTGAGTAATGCAATTCATTTACAATTGGTTGTTTTTCTTTAGGGCACAGAACATATTTTCATAGCAGATAAAACCTTCCCACATTTTCCTTTTGTTATTTTCCCCTTTGTTCACAGTATTGATATGCACAGTATGAACTGTAATGTTAGCTTTCCTGTTTGCCAATCAATTGCATGGGATGTCTGAGATTTGGCAATGATTGAATAGGAGATTTAAATGTAAACAAACATGTTCACAGTTTGCAACTTATTTTCAGCAGGTTGCATCTCAGAACTGACAAAACTGAAACAACACTTTAAAGCCAAAAGCAAATAATTCATTTAAGTTTTAATATGGTGTTTTTCCTTATAATCACAAAAGCATACTGTTACAAATCTCACCAGAGCACTGAGCAAACTATGATTAAGAACTGGACCAATCCTATAGCATATTGTAAGAGCCATCACATTGTGATACTGTCCCCTCTGTTGGGAGGTGTGATTAAAGTGTGTGGAAAACAGGGAGGTGGTGGTTAAATAACTCCAGCATCGACTGAAGGAATGGCACTTCATTGCACAAAATAAAGTAAAACAGAAATTACAAGCCTCTGGGGAACATAGATCTCAATTGGGACAATGCAATAATGGACCCGCTCAGGGGTCTGCTTTATATAGAGTTCAGTATACAAGCTCCATCTGGTTGGTTCGTTATCACTCCACAGAGAGTTTGTGAGTTCAAATGGAGGTCAATCAGTGATTTCATGGGGGTTATCACAGTGGTGTTGTGATAATGGTCTAGATTTTCAGAGTTGGGATGATTTGGTAATCTTTTAAATGGTGGGCAGTTCACAATTCCTGGATTCTTGATCCCATTCCCACACTTTCCATTTTCCAAGATTGTCTTTTTAAAGGTGATTTGGGTCACAAGCCTGCACTTCTAACCTGGCTGTGTTCATTTGAGGGATAGGCATGTATTTACAAATATATAAACATGCGAGCTAGAAGCACGAGAAGGCTATTTAGCTCCTGGGGCTTCTCTGCTGTTCAATGAGATCATGACTGTTCTGATTGGGGTCTCAACTTCACATTCTATTAACCCTAGTAACCTTGACTCCCTTGTTAGTCAATAAGATATACCTTAGAAATATTCAGTGACCCTACCTCCATTGCTTTCTGGGAAAGTTTCACAATCCTTGGAGAAAAAATTATTGTAATTTCCATCATAATTATAACTCAAACCATCAAGCCCTGGTAGCACCTTAGTAAATCTTCTTTGTGCTCTTTCTAGTTTAATAATATCCCTTCTATAATAGGGTGACCAGAACTGTACACAGTATTCCAAGTGTGGCCTTACCAATGTCTTGTACAAGTTCAACAAGACGTCCCAACTCCTGTATTCAATGTTCTGATGTGGAGATGCCGGCATTAAAGAGGGGTTAAATAGAGTAAGAAATCTCCATAATAGAACTCCCCACTCACCTGATGAAGATGCAGCACTCCAAAAGCTAGTGGTGTTTGCTACCAAATCAACCTGTTGGACTTTAACCTGGTGTTGAGACTTCTTTCAATGTTCTGATCAATGAAACCAAGCATGCCAAATGCCTTCTTTACCTCTCTGTCCACCTATGACTCCACTTTCAAAGAGCCATGAACATATACTCCTAAATCTCCTTGTTCTATAATTCTCCCAAATGCCCTATCATTAACTGAGTAAGTCCTGTCTTAGTTAAATCTATCAAAATGCATCACCTATCCTTTATCTAAATTAAACTCCATCTGATTCATTAGCTCATTGGCCCAACTGATCAAGATCCTGCTGCAGTTGGAGATAACCTTCCTTACTGTCTGCTATGCCACCAATCGTGGTGTCATCTGCAAACTTACTAACAATGCTCCCTATATCCTCATCTAAATCATTAATATAAATGACAAATAACAGTGAGTCCAGCACTGATTCCTGAGGCACAAGAAGCCAGTTTTGTGTCCATTCAGATACCTCACTCTCGATCCTATGAGATTTAGCTTTATGCAACAACCTACCATGCAATACCTTGTCAAAGGCTTTGCTAAAATCCACGTAGACAACATCAAGCTACTCCAGTACAACTACAACACTGGCATCAACCCAGCAATATGGAAATTAAAAAGCAGGACAAGTCTAATCTGGCCAATTAACACCATGATGTGGAAATGGCAGCGTTGGATTAGAATAAACATCGTAAGTCACATTATCTGTAGCCTCCACAACTTGCCTGGGCTTGCAAAATCTCACTTACTGTCCTGGCTGGAAACAATACACATTGGGTCCATAGGACTCTTAAATTGGCCTCGCAGGTGGAGGAAGTGGTCAAGAAGGCGTATGGTGTATTGGCCTTCATTAATCGAGGAATTGAGTTTAGGAGTCAGGAGGTAATAATGCAGCTTTATAAGACCCTTGTCAGACCCCACTTGGAGTACTGTGCGCAGTTCTGGTCACCTCACTATAGGAAGAATGTAGAAGCTATTGAAAGAGTGCAGAGGAGATTTACAAGGATGCTGCCTGGATTGGGAGGCAGGCCTTATGAAGATAGGTTGAGAGGTGACCTGATAGAAGTTTATAAAATGTTGAGAGGAATAGATAGGGTGGATTCTCAGAGGCTATTTCCCAGGGCTGAAATGGTCACTACTAGAGGACATCGATTTAAGGTGCAGGGAAACAAATACAGAGGGAATGTTAGGGGTGAGTTTTTCACTCAGAGGGTGGTGAGTGAATGGAATCAGCTGCTGTCGGAGGTGGCAGAGGCGAACTCGCTGGGGTCTTTTAAAAGACTTCTGGATGAGTATATGGGAACTAACGGGATAGGGGGTTATAGATAGGTCTGTGGATTGGTAGGTATAGATGTGATCGGCGCAACTCGTGGGCCGAAGGGCCTGTTTGTGCTGTAGTGTTCTATTTCTATCTCTTCAACTTGTGCTTAACACTCTTTCCACTCACATTGTCTGTACCTTTAAGACTTGATTACCTGTAAAGACTCTCATTCCAGTCATTATTCTGTGAATAGAGTTTGTTCTTTATATGCACTATTTGTGAATAGAACTCCCACTCACCTGACAAAGGGGCAGCCAGTGCTCTGAAAGCTAATGGCTTTTGCTACCAAATAAACCTGTTGAACTTTAACCTGGTGTTGTGAGACTTCTTATTGCAATTAACACCGTATCAATTTACTCTCAAGCCTAAGTAAATAATGGAAGGTGGATAGAAGGTCATTGACATCAACATTTAAAATTCTCACTACGTAGCAATAACTTACTCATCATTGCGCAGTTTGAGTTCTGCCAGAGCCATTTGTCTCCAGACCTCATTGTAGCCCCATTCAAAGAGACCTGAACTCGAGGTGAGGTGAGATAATAGAGGGATGCAGGCAGTTGGTCTAGATGGAACAATGTGGCTGACATAGGCTTAGAGGGCCCGAGTGGCCTGATCCTCCACTGTCCTGTTCTTTGCTCTTATAACATTTGGCCAAGTGTGACATTAAAGATCCATAGCAAAACTACAGTCAATGGGTAAACTGTCCACCACTGGCTGTCATGCCTAGCATAAAAGAAGATGTTTGTGGTTATTTGAGGTGAATCATCTCCGCTCTAGGACATCAATGCACAAGCAGCATGGTGGTTAGCACTGCTGCCTCATAGTGCCAGGGCCCAGATTCAATCCCCAGCTTGGGTCACTGCATGTGCGGAGTTTGCACATTCTCCTTGTGTCTGCACGTTTCCTCCCACAGTCCGAAAGATGTGTATCGGCCATGCTAAATTCTCCCTCTGTATCTGAAAAGGCATGAAAATGTGGTGACTAGGAGATTTTCACAGCAACTTCATTGTAGTGTTAATGTAATACTTACTTGTGAAACTAATATATAAACTTAAACAATGCATGAGTTCCTCAGGATGGTGTCCTAGACTCAACCATTTTCAACTGCTTCATTAATCATTACCTCTCCATCATAAGGTCAGAAGCTGGAATGTTCACTAATGATTGCACAGGGTGCAGTACCACTCATGACTCCTGAGATACAGAAGCAATCTGTTTTTATATGCTTGGGCTGATGAATGGTAAATAATGTGCATGCCATGCCAATATCAGGCAGTGACCATCTCCACTATGAAATAATCTATCTTCCTTTGACATTCAGAGAACAGAGAAAAGTACAGCACAGGGATAGACTTTCTTGCTCACCAAGTCTGTGCCAATCATGAAGCCCTAATTAAACTAAAAAAACATCTGCCCTTATTCAGTCTATATCTGTCTATTTCTTTCCTATTCATGTACGTACCCAGATGCTTCTTAAAGTTGCTAATGTACCTGCTCCCACCACATCCTCTGGCACTGCATTCCAGACACTCACCACTCTGCGTGGAAGAACTTCCCCTGCACATCTTCCTTAAACATTTCCCCTCTCACCTTGAACCCTTTGTCCTTTTGTAATTGGCACTTTGAGCCTTGGAAAAAGCTCTGACTATCCATCCTGTCTATGTCTCTCATAATTTTCTACATCTCTATCAGTCTCCCCTCAGCCTCTGTTTTTCCAGTGAAAACAATCCTAAGTTATGCAAGCTGTTTTCCATAGCCAATACCCTCAAGATCAGGCAACATCCTGGTGAACCTTCTTTGCACTCTCTCCAAAGCTTCCACGTGCTGTAGTATGGTGACCAGAATTGCATGCAGTACTCAACTTATTACCATTGCAGAATCTCTCCACTATCTACATCCTGGGGATCACCACTGACCAGAAATTGAAAGAGACCAACCATATATATCCATTTATATCAGGACAGTAGGTGTTTCTACAACACATGGGCTGCAATGGTTCAAGAAAGGCACACACCAACATCTTCTCTAGGGCAATTAGGAATCAGCAGTAAATGCCGGCTTAGCCACCAATGCCCACATCCCATGAACAAATATAAAAATCACCACCTGATTCCAAAAAGCCGCTCCACCATCTGTAAGGCACAAGTCAGGAGTGTGATGGACTACTCTCCATTTGATTTGAGTGCAGCTCCAACAGCACTCAGGAAGCTTAACTTCATTCAGAAGAAAGCAGCCTACTTGATCAACACCCCATTCACCATTTTCAATAGTTACTCCCTCTACTATTGTTGCATAATGATAGCAATCTGTAATATATACTAGATGCACTACAGGACCTCATGAGAACACCTTCTGAAGCTGCGATTTTACCATCAGGAAGGACAAGGACAACAGACACATGGAAACATGTCCACCTGCAAGTTCCCATTCAAGTCACTCACCATCCTGGCTTGGAAATATATTGTCATTCCTTCACTGTCACTGGGTCAGAATCCTTAAACTCTGTCTCTAACAGCACTATCTCACTAAATGGACTGCAGCAGTTTAAGAAGATGGTTTCCCATTGCATTCTGAAGGGCAATAAGGGCTTGGCAACAAATGCTGGCCCACATCCTGTGAAATAATAATTTTTAAAGAAACAAATCTGGCCATTTCAGTTCATTTCCAAAGGGCAGGGAAAGAGGTTAGATTAATTAGTGCCAGTCAGTTAGTAAAAGAAGTTTTAATGATATTGCTATTGCTCCAATTGAACACAGCAGGAGTCATTATCCACTTCGTAGAACTCCGTTTACAATGACAGCTTTTTATACAGGTCAAATTATTTAAGTTGTGGTGTTGAGACTGGGATCAAATTGAGCTCATAAGCCCTGTGCTTGGCCCCTGATTCTCTCCGTTTTGTGCAATGATTTTCTGTACCCACTCTCCCCTCCCCAACCGCCCACCCTGAAATATTGGCTGCTGGTGGAAGCATCTGATCCCATTAGAGTTTTTGCATGGCTGGCTTAGTTTGCCACTTTGGAACCTGCAACAGGGGGTTGATTTTTGTCAGGACTGGAAAATCCCTCTGGTGGAAGGGGCTGAAAAATCCCACCCTGCTGTTTATGGACAACTCCATGATTGGGAGGTTTTGACCAATGAGGGAGCAGTCTTCTTTGTACAATGAGGACTAGACCTCCCTCAACTCATATTGGCCCAGGAAGTTTAAAGAGTAAAGGCTGAAGCTTTGAGGTTTTAAACTTCAGAGGGCAATAGATAAAGAGGGTAAAATGGGCAGGAGAGAAGATCGCAGTTGCGAATAGCAACTTTGAAGGATATGGAAAGGGGTGAAACAGCAATGCGCAAAGGTAGATTGTACAAAGGGGACTTTAGACAGGGCAGTTTTTTTTTTTGTATGGGGTTCTGGGAGGATATAGGCCTAAGTTTTTAATGAATGGTGTTTTATTTTTGTAAATAGATATGTCCCTTGTACTGGTACGATATTTATATCCCACCCTTTAGTCCAAAAGATTGGACACAACAGGTGCAAGTGGCTAGCCTGACACAGTAAAACATTTGCTCCAAAGGCAGTGAATTTTTACATGAGAAACCCCTGGCTTATTATCCAAATTTGTCTGTGTTGCCCAGAGACCCATTAGCATTCCTGAAACGCAATCCTTCAGTGAGTATCTTGCAAATGGATAACTTATTACAGTTTAATTTTTTTCACTCAAAAAAAAAATCACATTTTATATAATCATTGACTCCTTCAGCTGCATATTTAATTGCATTCCTTTGGTATCTAATTCAATTTTCGTTTGTTAAATCTCTGCAGTTGTTAAGGATTATCATCTCTGGGCTTTGTAATTTTTAAGTTTCAATATGATTAAACACAATTTACCAATCTATAAGGTACGCCTGTACCTTATCCTAGTTATCATGTGAGGGGCAGCAGGGGAACACATAAAAACAGCTGTCCTTTCAGATTAAGTGATCGTTACAAACAACGAATAAATTGACTGCTGCTTTGGTGTTTGTATACGTAAACCATGCCGCATAAAGCCAAGTTAGATGGCAGTAGAGAGTTCTGATTCCTTTAAGGCTGTCGTGCAAATCACAATCTTAGACCAAGATTTTCTCCGGCAAAGGCCAATGTTGGGCGGGAAAGTTGTCATTGAAGCTGTTGATGGCAATGGCAGCTTTCTCTGCCATATAATGCAGCACTTCTGGAAAAAAAAAATCAAGTAGCTGGTCCTTATATGTATCACTGTCAGGGCAGTTCTGATTCCCCCAGACCACCATGAAAGCAGACACTCGAAGATCCAGGCGTTGTTTTTTAAAAGTTGCACAGCTAGCAAAGCAGTTCACCCAGGGACACCAGCGTGGCATCAAGTTGGCACTATTGATGCTACCTGGGTACTATCTGGCCATGCTTCTCCCTCCTAAGCGTTACACTCATCACAAGCTCCCCAGGTTTATGCCCTCCGACCAGTCTCTTCCCCAGCACCCTTACTGTCCCTTTTGCATCCCCAACCCCCACGTCTTCAGTACTCTTCTTGTCCTTAGACCCCTTAAACTTATTTATTAGTCACAAATAAGGCTTACATTAGCATTGCAACAACGTTATTGTGAAATTTTCCTGGTCAACACATTCAGGTCAATGCACCTAATCAGCATGCACTGTGGAAGGAAACTGGAGCACCCAGAGGAAACACACAGGGAGAATGTGCAAACTCCACATGGACAGTGACCCAAGCCAGGAATCGAACCCTGATCCTTGGCACTGTGAGGCAGCAGTGCTAATCACTGTGCCACCATGCCACCCCTCCTGAGTGAGGGATAGAAATCTGCCTGCAGCCACTTAAGGTTTGTAGCGGGCAGGATAGGACCACACAAAAGTCCCTTGACCTGAGGCAGGATTTTCCATTCTTGGGGCCAGCATGGCTGGAAAATTCTGCCCTGTAACTCTTGAATCCTAGGGTTATTTTTTTCTCCATTTTCTAAGCCTCTGTATCTGCCAATTTAAGTTTGCTATGCTGTCTGTCCCTCAGGAACTGGCAATATCTCAACATCTCATACTTACATGCCTCAGGCCACAGCCAGTGTCCTCATAATTCATTCCATCCTTGCCGCCAATGTAATATGCACGCTATTAACTTTGGCAGGAGCACCCCCCCCCCCCCCCCCCCCCCCCCCAACACCTCTTCATCTCCCTTCCTCCAGCTAGCAGCAAGCAGCCCATCAGCTGCAAACAGTCCCCATATGTTTTTACATAGATGGGGAGCAGTAGTGTAGTGGTATTGTTGTAATGTAGTTGGCCTAGTAATCCAGAGTGGCAGCGTAATTGCCTGGGGACTTGGGTTTGAATCCCATGGTGGCAATGGTTCAATTTGAATTCAATAAAAAAAAACAAGAATTAAAATTCTAATAATATCAGTGACTATTGAAGAAATTGTATTTTAATTGCTTGCCTGCTCCAAAGCTGATCAGCAAGGGGGATTTAAAATTCCTATCCAATATTGTGTTATCTGAAGGGTTAAATTGTCACAAGAATCTGCAGACCTCTATCTTTGCTTTTCAAAATGTCTGCCATGCCTAGGTGAAAATTTGCCTTCTAAACTAAAGGAAATCACTTTTTCTTTAGAGGTAAAATATGGCTGGATATTTTGTTGGGGCCTATTTACAACCTACCATAAATTATTGAAGTCACGGCTATTTTGGAATAATTGCTGAGTCAGCCTGATTGTAAAGTTGCCAAGGATGGTTATCAGGTGAAAGCACACAATCTTTCAGCCTCATTTTAATTGCCCTCAATGGACAAACTCATTTAATGTCAAAGTTGATAGTGGAAGTTAATACTTCGCAGGGGGAAAAAAGAATTAACATGCACCAATGACTACAATGGAAATAAACGTGAGAATGTTTATGCGTCATTTACTTACCAAGCATTGGGTTAAAATCCCCACTCATTGCATATTTCAGACTGCAGAATAAGTAATCAAGCAAATGACATATTTTATAGCAGACAAAGAGAAAAACTGATTGCAGTTGAGGTGGGCAAGGATAGAAAGAAGATCCATTACAGATTTGGGGCATTTTGATCTTAGTATATTTTTAAAATTAATATATCCTGACTAAAAGTTAAACTCTGTTTAATTACTGTTTTGGGGCTGGAACTTCTCATCTTCTCTGCTGCACAAATATTGTAAGTGTGAATGTTAAGATATAAATTAACCCAACATGCTGAGGACTGGAATAATGCAGATTGTTGAGATAATTTCCCACATTGTGCCCTCAACCATGACAGGAAGGTTCATAGTTGGGGATGACAATGAACCTGTCTGATTTCTGATGGTCTCTCACGGATAAACAGGCCTGATGGTATGTATGTATCCAGTTCATATCTGGTAGGCTGGTAATACAGTGTGAAAATATACTGACCATAATTACCTATTTCATTCCAGGGGTCCACTGAAAATATTGACATACTCCAAGGAAGTATAATGAATATTGGGGCGGCACAGTGGTTAGCATTGCTGCCTCAACGCATCAGGAATTCAGGTTCAATTTCCAGCTTGGGTCACTGTCTCTGCAGATTCTGCACGTACTATCTGTGTCGGTGTGGATTTTCTCCTCCAGTTTCCTCCCATATAGTATGCTAGCCTTTATAGGAAGGGGTATAGAGTACAAGAGCTGGCTTTTAATGTTGCAGTTGTATAAAACGTTGGTTAGACCTCATTTGGAATACTGTGTCGGTTTCCGGTTGCCTTACTACCGGAAGGATATGAAGACTCTGGAGAGAGTGCAGAGGAGGTTTACCAGGATGCTGCCTGGTATGGAAGGTCTGAGTTACGAGGAGAGGTTAGGCAAATTGGGACTGTTTTCCTTAAAGACGTAGACTTAGAGGAGATCTAATAGAGATGTACAAGATTGAGGGGTATAGATAGAGTAAACAGGGTTAAGCTTTTTCCTAGGATGGACCCAAATAGCATGAGGGGTCATGGGCTCAGAGTGAGGTGGGTAAGGTATAAATTGGATGCTAGAGGGAGTTTTTTCACACAGAGGGTGGTGGGGGCATGGAATGTGTTGCCAAGTAAAGCGGTGGAGGCAGGCACTCTGGAGTTATTTAAGAAATACTTAGATGGGTACATGAACAGAATGGGAATGGAGGGGTATAGAAAACTGATTTAAAATAGGGACCATGAGCCTTGGGAGTTTCTGGGAAGTGTGTAAATAGATGATGATATCGATGTACTTGTTTTTATTCTACAGGTGCTTTTGTCCACCTTGTTGTCTAACAAGGGGCATACACGCGATGGGTCGTGAGAGGGCTGCTCGTGGATCTTTCTCAAGAGTATCCTAGTGCTTCACGTCGTTAGTGTACGCTTGATCTAGACCATTTGATAGACAACACGACAGCTCAGTGACTATCGCCGTGCTGTGCAAATACATGGATTTGGGCCTGTGTCTGTGGGAGTTTGCTCATTCTCCCTGTGCTTGCGTGGGTTTTCTCTGGGTGCTCCAGTTTCCTCCCACATCCCAAAGATGTGCTCTTAGGCTAATTGGCAAAACAAATTCTCCCTAAATTGTCTCAAATTTAGAATTTAATCCATAGATCTATAAACATAGACAGGGATTGCGGGTAGAGGTGGGAACATCGAGGTGGCGGCGTGGGCTCGTTGGGCCGAAGGGCCGGTTTCCCATGCTGTTTTGTTCTTTGTTCTTTGTTCACAATCCAAAAAGATATGCAGGAGGATTGGCCAAGCTTGATTCTCCCTCAATGTGCCCTAACAGGCGCTGGAGCGCGGCAACTAAGGAATTTTCACAGTAACTTCATTGCAGTGTTAATTTAAGTCTAAGTAACTAATAAATTAACTAACTATTTGCAAGAAACACAAAACCATGTAGTTGTGATTTCCAACCTAGTCTTTGGTGCAGATATAACTTGCATATATTTACAGATTTGAAGTACTATTTGGTGGATTGTGACTATAAAACACTTACCACGCTGTTTTAAAACACACTTGCAACATCGGATTTTTAAGAACTCACACAATCAATTATACATTCATTGGCTGGAATTTTACCACGCCATTCTCCATGGGAACTGGAGTGGGCGAGAGGCAGACAGTGGAAAGGTCCGTTGACCTCAGGTGGGATTTTATGGTTTCAGGATGAACGAGGCTATAAAATTCCACCCCAAGTGTTTTACAGCACAGAAAGAGGTCATTCAGCCCATTGTCTCTATGTTGGCCATTGAGAACCCATCTAATCTAATCCCATTGTTCAGCAGTTGGCCCTTTGTCTTGTACGCTATATTATTTCAAGTCCTTCACCCAGAGACCCAGGTACAATTCCAGCCTTGGGGAACAGTGTGGAGTTTGCACATTCTCCCCATGTCTGGGTGAGTTTCCTATGGGTGCTCTGGTTTCCTCCCACAGTCCAAAGATGTGTAGGTTAAGTGGATTGGCCATGGTAGAATAGAATGGAGGGGGAGGGCCTAGGTGAAATATGCTGTGAGAAAGTCAGTGCAAGCTTGATGGACTAAATGGCCTCCTTTTGCACTGCAGGAATTCTGTGATTCTAAATGTTTCTTATGTGTCATGACAGTTCCTTCCTCTATTACTATTTCAGGCAATGAGTTCCAGATTCCCACCGCTGTCTGGGTGAAAAATGTTTTCCTCAAATCCCCTCTTGACCTTCTTTCCCTTATCTTAAATCCATGTTTGCTGGTCATTGACCCCTCTGCTAAGAGGAAAATTTGTTCTACCTACCCTATTTATGTCCTCTATAATTCTGCACAGTCAATCAGGTCCCTGCTCAGCCTTTTCTATCCCAAAGAAAACAACCCATGTCTAACCATTCTCTCCTCTTAGCTGAAATGCCAGGCAACATTCTGGTGAATCTCCTCTGCAACTTTTCTAGTGCAATCATGGCCTTCCAATAGCGTGGCGATTAGAATTGCACACAGTATACCAGTTTTGGCCTAACATGCATTTTAAAAAGCTTCACCGTAATCTTGTTATTTTTATATTCTATCTCTTGGCTAATAAAGGCAAGTATCCCATTTGCTTTCTTAACCACCTTCTCGACCTGTCTGCTATCATCAGGGATCTTTGGACATATACCCAAGGTGCCCCTTGTCCTCTCTATTTCTTGATTTGATTTATTATAGTCACATGTATTAACATACAGTGAAAAGTATTGTTTCTTGCTTGCTATACAGACAAAGCATGCCACTTATAAAGAAGGAAACAAAAGAGTGCAGAATGTAGTGTTACAGTCATAGCTGGGATGCAGAGAAAAATCAACTTAATGCATGTTAAGTCCATTCAAAAGTCTGACAGCAGCAGGGCAGAAGCTGTTCTTGAGTCAGTTGGTACGTAACTTCAGACTTTTGTTTCTTTTCCTGATGGAAGAGAGAATGTCCAGGGTCATGGGGTCCTTAATTATGCTGGCTGCTTTGCCTAGGCAGTGGAGAGTATAGACAGTCAGTGGCTGGGAGGTTGGTTTGCATGATGGACTGGGCTACATTCTCAACCTTTTGTAGTTCCTTGGAGTTTTGGGTCAAGCAGGAGCTATACCAAGATGTGATACAACCAGAAAGAATGCTTTCTATGGTGCATCTGTAAAAGTTGGTGAGAGTCATAGCTGACATGTCAAATTTCCTTAGTCTTCTGAGAAAGTAGAGGTGTTGGTGGCTTTTCTTAACAATAGTGTTGGCATGGAGGAACCAGGACAGGTTGTTGGTGATCTGGACACCTAAAAACTTAAAACTTTTGACCCTTTCTAATTAGATCCACTGGTATAGACAGAAGCATGTTCTCCTTTATGCTTCCTGAAGTCGATGACAATTTCCTTTTGTTTTGTTGACATTGAAGGAGAGATTATTGTTGCCGCACCAGTTCACTAGATTCCCTATCTCATTCCTGTAATCTGTCTTATCATTGTTTGAGATCCGACTCACTACAGTAGTGTCATCAGCAAACTTGAAATTCAAGTTGGAGGGGAATTTAGCCACACGAACATAGAACATAGATCATAGAACCTTACAGCACAGAACAGGCCCTTTGGCCTTCGATGTTGCGCCGGCCAATATAAAAAGCAATGCCCCTCCAAACTAAATCATTCCCTTCTCTTCCATATACTTATCAACTAACCTCTTAAACGCCACCAAACTTGGCGCATCTACAACTGCTGCAGGCAGGGCATTCCACTCCCGAACACCCTTTGGGTAAAGAACCTACCTCTGATATCCGTCCTATAACTATCACCCCTTAATTTAAAGCTGTGTCCCCTCGTGCTAGCTTTTTCCATCCTAGGAAAAAGGCTATCACTGTCCTCCCTATCTAAACCTCTACTCATCTTATATGTTTCGATCAGGTCCCCTCTTAGCCTCCTCCTTTCTAACGAAAACAACCTCAAATCCCTCAGCCTCTCCTCATAAGACCTGCCTCCATACCAGGCAACATCCTGGTAAACCTCCTCTGTACCCTCTCCAATGCTCCACATCTTTCTTATAATGCGGGGACCAGAACTGTACACAATACTCCAAGCGCGGCCGCACTAGAGTTTTGTACAGTTGCAACATGACGTTGCGGCTCCGAAAATCAATCCCCCTACCAATAAAAGCTAAGACTCCATATGCCTTCTTAACAACCTTATCGACTTGACTGCCTACTTTCAGGGATCTATGCACAGATACACCAAGATCCCTCTGTTCATCAACACTATTAAGAATCCTACCATTAGCCCTATACTTTACACATTTATTATTCCTGCCAAAGTGCATTACCTCACACTTTTCACATTAAACTCCATTTGCCACCTCTCGGCCCAGCTCTGCAACTTGTCCAAGTCTCTCTGCAAACTATACCACCCCTCTTCACTATCTACCACTCCTCCGACTTTAGTGTCATCTACAAATTTACTGATCCATCCCTCAATACCCTCATCCAGATCATTTATAAAAATTACAAACCGCAGGGGCCCCAAAACAGACCCCTGAGGTACACCACTTGTAACCGAACTCCACGATGAATATCTCCAATCAACCACCACCCTCTGTCTTCTATCTGCTAGCCAATTCCTAATCCAATTAGCTAAATCACCCTCTATCCCATACATCTGTATTTTCTGCAGAAGTCTTCCATGGGCCACCTTATCAAATGCTTTACTAAAGTCCATATATACCACATCAACTGCCTTACCCCCATCCACCTCTTTGGTCACTTTTTCAAAAAACTCAATAAGATTAGTAAGGCACGACCTACCCTTCACAAAACATGCTGACTATCCCCAATCAATTCATTTCTCTCTAAATAACTATAAATCCTATCCCTAATAATTCTCTCCAATACTTTGCCCACAACAGAAGTAAGACTCACTGGCCTATAATTCCCTGGAAGGTCTCTCTTCCCCTTCTTGAACAATGGGACCACATTAGCTATTCTCTAGTCCTCCAGAACCACACCAGTAACCAACGACGACCTGAAGATCAGAGCCAGAGGCTCGGCAATCTCCTCTCTTGCCTCCCAGAGAATCCTAGGATAAATCCCGTCCGGCCCAGGGGACTTATCCAACTTCAAACCCTCGAGAATATCTAGCACATCCTCCCTATCTACTTCAATACTTTCCAGTTTGCTACCCTGTACCTCAGTGTTCTCCATAACTACACTTACATCACCCTGCGTGAATACCGAAGAGAAATATTTATTCAGCGCCTCTCCAATCTCTTCAGGCTCCACGCACAACTTCCCACCGCTGTCCATGACCATAGATAGATAAGGAGTATAGAAGGGGCTGAGAACACAGCCTTGTGGGACACCAGTGTTGAAGATGATCATGGAGGAAGTGTTGTTGCCTATCCTTACTGATTTGTGATCTGTGAGTTAGGAAGTTCGGGATCCAGTCACAGAAGGAGAGCTGAGGTCTAGGCCAAGAATTTGGTGATGAGTTTTGTGGAAATAATGGTCTAATAGGTTGAGTTATAGTCAATAAATTGGAATCTGACATAGATGATCTTGTTTTTTAATTGTTCCAGGGTTGAGTGCAGGGCTAGGGAGATGGTGTCTGCTGTGGATCTGTTGTGATAGGCTGTCCAGGAAGCTGGAACTGATTTGTGCCATGACTAGCCTTTTGAAGCACTTCATAATGATGGGTGTCAGAGCCAGTAATGTCATAATCATTAAGGCACGCTCTTGGTTTTTTTTAATGACAAGGATGATGGCCGCCTTCTTGAGAAAGGGACCTCAGATTGTTGTAAAGAATGATTGAAGATATCTGTGAATAACTTCGCCAGCTAATCTGCACAGGATCTGAGTCCATGTCCAGATATCCCATCCGGGCTAGTTGCTTTCTGTGGTTGATTTTTCAAGAAAACTGCTCTGACATCTGATATGGAAATGCCGGCGTTGGACTGGGGTAAACACAGTAAGAAGTCTGAAAACACCAGGTTTAAGTCCAACAGATTTATTTGACAGTAAACTTGCAAGCTTTCGGGGTTTGCCCCTTCGTCAGGTGAATGGAGAGTTCTGACCTATGCTCTGTCTGAGGCCAGAACTCTCCATTTGCCTGACGAAGGGGCAAACCCCAAAAGCTTGTGATTTTACTATCAAATAAATCAATTGGACTTAAACCTGGTGTTGTCAAACTTCTTACTGACATCTGACCCCAGATATGAGTTTATCCAGGCTTCCAGGATAGAGGACATGCTCACGCTGACCTCTTGATCAAAATGGTTATAGAATTTATTGAGCTCATCAGGTAGTGGTGCATTGGAGCAGGCGATTTTACATGCTTTCGTCGTGTAGCTTGTGGTGACTTGCAGACCTTGCCATAGTCGGTGGGGGTCTGTCTGGCTAGCCTGGGACTATAGCTTGGTCTACTACTGCTTTTGGCATCTTTGATGTATTTCCTTAGATTGTATCTAGCTTTCTTTTAAAGTCCGTGTTATCTGACTTGGACATCTCAGACTGGACTTCAGTAAGTAGTGGATATTCCTACTCCTAGCATTCTATAAATGCAAAGTTTTATAAATACTGTAATTAAAATTTACAAAATTATAGAAATCTTTCTAAAGCATGACCTTTCTGAGAATTGCTCAGATGTGAAATTGGGTGCCAATTTCAATGTTTGGGTCTGTAAGTGCCAACAGGGAGTAAAATTGCATTTGGTTTGTGTGTACATTTTTACCATGATGCTGTTTAACATGATTCTTTGTGGAGGCATGAGTGCATATGGAGCAAATACCTGCTGTAAGTGTGCAGAGCAGTCAGATCATCACACCAATCTGCCTGCAATGCTGATTTGACAATGATATTGGTACTTTGAGGCTCCAGCCTTTGCCACTATGGAAGATGCATTTGGCAGCATGAAGGACAAGTGCTATTCAATCACTTACAGATTGATTTTTCTTTTGGCCATTGTTACAATTCTGCTATTGATTCGTTCTTTCATTGATGTTTGAAGTTGCAAAAGTATACAGGGAGTTGTTTGGTAAATGTTGAAGGATATTTTTTGCTGACTTGTAAGCTTTAGCACAAACTTGTTGTTTTCAGACTGAGTAAGCCTTCCTCTTAGAATACAGATGGACTAGATGAATGATCAGTGGGTGTGCAGATCTCTAAGTTGTTGGAAGAGGGAGAAGGAGTCTTAGCAGGAGGCTATATCCATCCGGAGTGTTCAGGAACAATTTTCTAATTTGACTGTTTCGCTAAGGGTTTTTTAACCTTTCAAGCTCAGGAGCACAATGACTATGTTGTCAGTGGCTGTGAATGTGACTTGACAGCAACAAATTTATATAGTGTCTTTAATGTAATGAAATATTCTGAGATCCTTCGTAGGAGCATTACAAAACAATGCATGACAACAAACCATGAGGGAGATAATAAGCCAATAGACCAAAAGCTTGATAGAAGGTTTTAAGGAATATCTTAAAGGAAAGTGAGGTAGAGCAGGGGACAAGTGTTGGGATGATATTTCAGAACTTAAGGCTGAGACAACTGAAGGCATTCCACCACTGCTGGTGTGATTTTAAAATTGGGGATACCCAGGAAATTTGTGTGTCAGGCTCTTTCTGGGCTAGAGCAAATAATATCCATTCCCCATCCACCGTTTCATAAGGGGAGATACTCAGTCTCCATTTTCTAGCTAAGCTGAATACATGTCAATTCTGAGACAGGTAGGGAGAGGGAGCATGAGAGTTTGTGAGGATTGCAGATTTCCCCATTTTCCCCAAGTCAGTGGCTGGAAGCACATTGCTTTCTGGCCATTAAATATTAACTCTACTTTCGATAAATCAATTTACCAGGCTGATTCTGAAGATGGTGGGACTAATGTATGAGGAGAGATTGACTAGGTTAGGATTGTTTTCACTAGAGTTCAGAAGAATGAGTAGGGATTTCACAGAGACTTATAAAAATCTAACAGAACTAGACAGGGTTAATGAAGGAAGGATGTTCCCAGTGGCGGTGGAGTCCAGAAACGGGGTCATAGTCTGAAGATTCAGGATAAACCATTTAGGACAGAGATGAGGAGACATTTCTTCACCCAAAGAGTAGTGGGCCTGTGGAATTCATTACCACAGGAAGTAGTTGATGCCAAAACATTGAATGTATTCAAGAGGCAGCTGAATATAGCATTTGGCGTGTATGGGATCAAAGATTACGGGGTGAAAGCAAGATTAGACTATTGAATTGGCTGATTAGCCAAGGTAGTAATGAATGGCAGACCAGGCCTGCAGAGCCGAATGGCCTCCTCCTGCTCCTGTTTCAATGTAATACCGTACTCTTGTTTCCTCCGAATAAATGGAACTGTTTCCAGGCAGCTTGTAATTCAATTTATTGTGCTGCTGTAATAAAATATATCAAATATGGTGTTTAAATTGCATGTCACAATTGGACTATCCAGCTATAGCATCTAGCGTGATTTAAGCATCCTATAAATTTTACATCAATAAATGCAAATGAACAACAAACATCATACGCATGAGAAATTCTGCAGACATAATTGCTTTAATGGGAGAATGTGTTTTATCTGTCACTGCTGTAACCATAGGCCCATCCATTATAATTAGTTCAATTAGATACAACAGTTATTTTTCTGGATGTTTAATCACTTTAGATTTATATTTAATTCAGGGGAAGATAATAGCACAGAAGCTCCGGATTTGTTAACCGTGCCAGCTGTCAATCAAGAGGGGTTTTAAAAGAGGTGGGCTGAATGAAGAACGATTCAAAATGACAGCAGTGTTAAAAAAGCCAAAGACAGGGAATCTGAAAAGAAAACAGAAAATGCTGGAAATACTCAGATCTTGCAGCATCTGCGGAAAGGAGAGCCAGATGATCAGGCTGACTCTCAGGGGCAGTGGTTAGCACTGCTGCTTCACAGTGCCAGGGACCCAGGTGTGATTCTTGGCTTGGGTCATTGTCTGTGTGGCGTTTGCATATTCTCCTTGTGTCTGCGTGGATTTTCTCCAAATGCTCTAGTTTCCTTCCACAGTCTGAAAAGACGTGCTGGCTAGGAGCATTGATCTGAACAGGTGCCAGACTGTAGTGACTAGGGGAATTTCACAGTAACTTCATTGCACTGTTAATGTAAGCCTTATTTGTGACTAATAAATAAATATAAAAAAAACTTTACAGGTTTCATTGGGAGCAGGATGGAATAAAAAAATGTACCAGCACCTTTTAAGAGCCAGTTTCCTGATGCTGTCTCTAGTGTTGGCGAGTTTCACCAGGGCGGGGGAGGTTGGCCCCAGGATCCTGTCCAGCCCATTGACCACGGCAATTAGAATTATTAAAGAGCTCATTGAATGCTTCTTGAGGGGTAACTCTGGGTGCCAGCAGAGCACTTGGGTGCCATTTGACCAGTGACACACAGGTGGTGTAGAGAGTTGTCAGGGAGTGCATGAGGAGTTCCTCACCCTCCTGGAACCACCCATTCATAAAAAGTGCCAAGGCTGCTAAGCTAAACTAGAGGATCGCCTGAGCACAAGGAAGGCAGCAGTAGGCAATTGGCACACGAAACTCAGATTTTGAGTCCAAAGGCAATGAGGAGCAAAATATTCTAGAGGAAAGGCAGACCCTCAGGCATTGGGAGTGCAGAGGAAGTAGGCAGGAATGACTCTAAGGCAATGCTTCCAGCAATAGTCTCGAAGCAGCTACTTCTGATTGAGGGGCTATCTGTGTAGCAAAGCCCAGCAAGGGAAGCTGTCCCTCCAACAGCCTCTGGAGTGTCTGACACTGGGCATTGTCACAATGAGAATGCCTGCTGCATGAATCTCAGGTTAAGCCAACACTGCAGAGCAAGCTGCCACCATCTCCTCTGAGGCCACAAAGGGAGTACTGAATAGAAGTGGTTGAGAATGGAAGAGTTTCACCAGGCAGATTGCGGAGCAGAAATTTCTTTTCTGAGGGTGGTGAATATGTGGAATTTTTTTACTGCAGACAATTGCTGAGGCTAGATTGTTAAGAATGTACAAGGCGAAGATAAACAGATTTCTGATTAGTAAGGGAAGCCAGGATTATGGGGATAAGGTGGGAAAGTAGAGTTGAGAATTATATCATCAGATCAGTCATGTTCTCATTGAATGGTAGAACAGACACGATGGGCCAAATGGCCTACTTTTGCTTAAATGTCTTATGATCTTATGGGTCACTGGGGTGTCTTCCTCCTGTAACTATGACCCTTTTTTTAATGAGTACCATATAAATATTGAAACCAGATATTTGAGCACCGTTTTATTCATGATGGATGAAGAAAGAAGCATGAAGCAGTGAAGATCAACAAGGATCATGGTGTTGTGCTTCCTTCATCTTCAATGGGAGTGTTAGCACAAGCAGCTCAGACTTCATGCATTTGAAAGATTCAGTCAAAGTGAGTGCAAAATAGATTTTTCCTGTCATTGGTGCACCCTGGTGAAACCTTCAAACCCCATGCCAGGTTTCACCACCTTCCTGCCCTCCAGGGTACCTCTGTTTTCAGCATCTTCTCCCTCTGTCTCTTCCTCTTCCATCTCTTGTTCCTTGTCTTCCTCTGAAGAGCTGTGTCTTTTGGGCCCTCGTGCTCTTCAAGCTTCACACCTCTCTAATGTGCCATGTTATGCAGAGCGCAGTAGGCCATTACACCTCATTAGCTTTTCCTTCATTTATTCGGGGGATGTGTGTGTCACTGGCTGAGCTAGCGTTTATTGCTCTTGAACTTAGTTCTTTGCTAGGCCATTCAGAGGGCATTTAAAAGAGAACAGAACAGAGAATGTTACAGCACAGTACAGGCCCTTCGGCCCTCAATGTTGTGCTGAGCTATGGCCAATCCCAAGATCAAGTTATCTGACTCCCTATCATTCTGGTGTGCTCCATGTGCCTATGCAATAACTGCTTGAAAGTTCCTAAAGTATCCAACTCCACTCTCACAGCAGGCAGTCTATTCCACACCCCAACCAATCTCTGAGTGAAGAATCTACCTTGGACATCCCTTCTATATCTCCCACCATGAACCTTATAGTTATGCCCCCTAGTAACAGCTACAACGACCCAAGAAAACAGTTTCTGCACGTCCACTCTATCAATCCCTCTCATCATCGTATAAAGTTTTATTAAGTCGCCTCTCATTCTCCTCCACTCCAAAGAGAAAAGCCCCAGCTCCCTCAAGCTTTCCTCATAAGACCTATCCTCCAAACCAGGCAGCATCCTGGTAAATCTCCTCTGCACTGTCTCCAATGCTTCCACATCCTCCTTATAGTGAGGTGACCAGAACTGAACACAATATTCCAAATGTATATTGTGTTCAACCAACAAGACACTTCAATATTTTGCTTGTGGAATATAGATCATTCACTGAACAGGCACCGATTACCTATTATCTGAATAGGTAAGAGACTGCATGTTACTCGACCATTGTTAGCCTAGGTTCAGTGTTATCAGTCAATCTCCCCAGAATCTCAATACCACTCCAGAGACCCACAATTTAGTTGCACTTCAATACATTACAGAAGAAGAATTACACTTGAGTGGTGAAAAGTCAACCATATTGCTGTGGGTCTGGAGTCACATGCAGGTAAGGATGGCAGATTACAAAGAACAGTATAACATTGCATAGGAACAGGCCCTTTGGCCATCCATGCCTGCACCGATCGTGATGCCCGTCTAAATTAAAACCTTTTGCACTCAGAGTCCATATCCATCCATTCCCATCCTATCCATGTATTTATCTAGATCTCCTTTAAATGCCACCATTGTACCTGCTCCCACTACCTCCCTGGGCAGTATGTTTCCTTGCCTAGAGGACATTTGTGAACCAGATGAGTTTTTAGGTCAGTTGTCAATGGTTTCAGGGACATCAGTAGATTCTTAATTCCAGATTTTATTACATTAAAATTTCACCATCTAATCTGGTGAGATTTGAACCTGGACTCTTCGATTACTAGTCCAGTGAAAATACTACAGTGTCACCAGCTCCCCATACTCTGCCATCATTGCCTCTTGCAAGACCTAACTGTAGGGCTCTAGCTGACCTGAACAGCACTAGGACGGCATCTTCAGAAGTCTGATGGCCTTTTCAGTGTCCTCTTTAATAGATGGCCTTTGTTGGTGCTTCTATGCCTCTGTCTCATGCTCTCATTGCCAAAACCCATTTAAAAAATGTAATTGGCCTCATTAATCTGTTTTAAAAACAAATGAACACCAATCAACTTGCCACTTCAAAGATGAGTAATCCTTCAATAAACTTTTAAAACTGTCAATTAAAATATGATGTGGTGAAGAAGCTGGTGTTGGACTGGAGTAAACAAAATAAGGTGCTGAAGGGCAAGTACAGAGGAGATGTTAGAGATAGGTTTTTCACTCAGAGGGTGGTGAGTGAATGGAATCGGTTGCCGTCAGTGGTGGTAGAGGTGAACTCGCTGGGGTCTTTTAAGAGTACATGGGATCGGGAGTTACAGTTAGCTCTATGGCCTGATAGGTCTAGATATGATCGGCACAACTTGTGGGCCAAAGGGCCTGTTTGTGCTGTAGTGTTCTATGTTCTAGAAGTCTCACAACACCAGGTTAAAGCCCAGCAGGTTTATTTGGTAGCAAAAGCCACTAGCTTTCAGAGCACTGCCCTTTCATCAGATGAGTGGGGATTTTATTCACAAACAGGGCATATAAAGACACAAACCCACTTTGCAAAATAATCATTGGAATGCGAGTCTTTTTGGGTAATCAAGTCTTAAAGGTACAGACAATGTGAATGGAGAAAGCGTGGATAAGTGGCAGATGGAATTCCACGCTAAAAAGTGCAAGTGATATACTTTTGAAGGAGTAATTTGTCAAGGAAGTATACAATGAAAGATCTGAAGTTCCGAACAACAAAGGGACATTAGCATGTTTGTCTATACATTTCTGAAGGCAAAAAAGCAGGTAAAGAGGGTGATGAAAAAAGCATATGGCACACACAACTTTATTAATCAGGGTATAGATTACAAAAGTAGAAAGATCGTGTTGGAATTGTATAGAACATTGGTAAGTCCACAGCTGGAGTACTATGCACAGTTTTGGTCACTACCTTACAGGCAGGATGTGAACACATTGAAGAGGGTGCAGAGGTGATTTGCTAGGATTGTGCCTGGGATGAACTTTTAAGTTATGAAGAGAGATTGGATAAGTTTGGGTTGTCTTCGTTGGAGCAGAGAAGACTGAGAATGACCTGATTGAGGTGCCCAAGATTATGAGGGGTGTGGATAGAAGCAGCTGTTCTCCTTAGTTGAAGGCTCAGTTACGAGGGGACACAAGTTAAAAGTAAGGGGTGGAAGGTTTAGGGGGGATTTGACAAAAAAACCTTTTTATTCAGAGAGTGGTGATAGTTGAATGAGCTGCTTGGGACAGCAGTGGAGGCGGGATGCCTCATATCCTTTAAAAAGTACCTGAATGAATGCTTGGCACATTATAACATTCAAAGCTGTGGGCCAAGTGCTGGCAAGTGGGATTAGGTGGGCAGGTCTGGGCATTTCATTAATTGGTGCAGACTCAAGCCAAAGGGCCTTTTCTATACTGTGGTATTCTGTGATTAAATGAAATAAAGTTTTCAGTGTATATTGCAGACTTTATATTTTTAAAACTACACATTCATAAAAAAACTCTTCCCAGTCCTTCTGTCTATTATATTATTCCTGATAATACCAAACATTTCATTCAATTGCTTCATCACAAAATAAAAAAAAGCATTGAATTAATTGTTTCACTTCAGAGTTCATAACCTGTCGAATTGTGAAATAGCAGACACTCCACTGTGAGAATGGACCATTATGAAATCATTCTTGCAGCACTAATCCAGTAATAATGCTGTTTTCAACAGGGAAGAGAGAAATGTCAAGTACTCATTTAAAAAGAAACTCCACACAGTCTTTTAAAAGAGTTAAAGAGCATGAGTTTTAAATGCATTGACAATGAACTTTGACAGTTCATATCTTCACTTTTGACAGCTGTTTCGCCAGTTTCCACTGGCTTGACAATGGGAATATTCATGCACTTTTTATATATATTCATATCTATATAGAAATCCCAAATGGCACTTGACCATCTCACTGGTTTCCTCAGATCTTATCCAAAGGGGTACTTTCTCTCTCTTGGCTAACCAAATGAATCCACAAAGTTCAGCTTTGCTCCGACCACATCTAGTCAATGCACAGCTGCATTGCCAGAATCACATTCTCTATTCTGTTAATCTCTATGGGTAGCTAACTGCCTGCTTGAAATATGCATGTGCAAATCCTGACCCAGATCCAATCTAACCCCCTTCAAAAATTATCTGTGCCTTGCTCACAGGCAGTAATACTGGACTCATGCTCCTTCTGCTAATTTTGGGAAGGACAGGAAGGCTCTCAATTGTTGTGAAGATCTAGGCTTCTATGTTTGGGTTGATACCAGACAGGGGAAAAAGATGGAAACAGTGGGAGCAAAAGGATGGAGTGCAAATGGCCTCATGATAAGAGTAGCAAACAGGCAGACAAATGGCAAACAGAACTTAATGCAGAAAAATGTAGGGACTTAGAAGCCCAAATCTTCAGTTATGCGGAGATACCTCCTACTCAACTTATGAGGCTGTTAGGTCGTGCCTTACTAACCTCATTGAGTTTTTTGAAAAAGTGACTAAGGAGGTGGATGGGGGTAAGGCGGTTGATGTGGTATATATGGACTTAAGTAAGGCGTTTGATAAGGTGGCCCATGGAAGACTTCTGCAGAAAATGCAGATGTGTGGGATAGAGGGTGATTTAGCTAATTGGGAATTGGCTAGCAGATAGAAGACAGAGGGTGGTGGTTGATGGGAGATATTCATCTTGGAGTTCGGTGACAAGTGGTGTACCTCAGGGGTCTGTTTTGGGGCCCCTGCTGTTTGTAATTTTTATAAATGATCTTGATGAGGGTATTGAAGGATGGATTAGTAAATTTGCGGATGACACTAAAGTCGGTGGAGTGGTAGATAGTGAAGAGGGGTGTTATAGTTTGCAGAGAGACTTGGACAAGTTGCAGAGCTGGGCTGAGAGGTGGCAATGGAGTTTAATGTGGAAAAGTGTGAGGTAATGCACTTTGGCAGGAATAATAAATGTGTAGAGTATAGGGCTAATGGTAGGATTCTTAGTAGTCTAGATGAACAGAGGGATCTTGGTGTGTATGTGCGTAGATCCCTGAAAGTAGGCAGTCAAGTTGAGAAGGTTGTTAAGAAGGCATATGGAGTCTTGGCTTTTATTGGTAGGGGGATTGAATTTTGGAGCCGCAACGTCATGTTGCAACTGTTCAAAACTCTAGTGCGGCCGCACTTGGAGTATTGTGTGCAGTTCTGGTCCCCACCTTATAAGAAAGATGTGGAGGCATTGGAGAGGGTACAGAGGAGGTTTACCAGGATGTTGCCTGGTATGGAGGGCAGGTCTTATGAAGAGAGGCTGAGGGATTTTGAGGTTGTTTTCGTTAGAAAGAAGGCGGCTAAGAGGAGACCTTATTGAAACATATAAGATGATTAGAGGTTTAGATAGGGTGGACAGTGATAGCCTTTTTCCTAGGATGGAAAAAGCGAGCACGAGGGGACACAGCTTTAAATTAAGGGGTGATAGTTATAGGACGGATAGCAGAGGTAGGTTCTTTACCCAAAGGGTGGTTCGGGAGTGGAATGCCCTGCCTGCAGCAGTTGTAGATGCGCCAAGTTTGGTGGCTTTTAAGAGGTTAGTTGATAAGTATATGGAAGAGAAGGGAATGGTTTAGTTTGGAGGGGCATTGCTTTTTATATTGGTCGGCGCAACATCGAAGGCTGAAGGGCCTGTTCTGTGCTGTAATGTTCTATGTTCTATGACGTGTATCAGGACGCTGAGGAAGTCCTGACAAGTGCATAGCTGCGACACTGATATGGAAAGTTTAAAGTTCCGATTGCTGATTTTTACCCTGCCTGAAATGGCTCTGTGATTTCAATGACTATAGGATTAGATGGTCAGAACCATTGAGATATGGTTTGTTGGCATTATACTTACCCTGATTTTTACATGGATTTAATAAAGCTTTTTATGGCAGGTATAAAACTCTAATTAAAACATCTGGATTGCCAAAACATGCACAACAATGTTCAATTCCAAGCTGGTAATGCTCAACTCCCCCCTCCCCCCTCACAACCCCCATCTCCTCACAATGTTGAACCACCATCCCCTGCCTCCTCTCCACCCATTGCCCACCATCAGCTCCCTCCTCACCTCACTGGACAGTGCTCACCCAAACACTCACTCTGACCAGTGTTCATCTTCTTCCACACGTCATCTCCCGAATAAAATTTTTTAGAATCCTTGGCTTCTATCTGGCCGATGTCAGAATCAGCATTTTTGGGACCGAGGTAGGGGGACTGAATATTGTTGGGATGTGTTAGCGCTGTAAAAGAGGAGAGGTTGAGCTGTGTTGGGGGGTTGACAACTGCATTTAAAACAAATTCATTAACTGGTGTCAGACCTTACGGGGAATGTCTTCAGTCCATGATGAGAAAAAGGAGCATCGTTGTACAGAACCACAGGGCACTACAGCACAGTAACAGACCTTTTGGCCCTTCTCGGCTGTGCCAAACCATTTTTCTGCCTAGTCCCACTGACCTGCACCTGGTCTATATTCCTTCACATCCCTCTCATCCATGTGCCTGTCCAAGTTTTTTACTTAAATGTTAAAAGTGAATCTGCATTCACCACTTCATCTGGCAG
This sequence comes from Sphyrna mokarran, assembly GCA_024679065.1. Lineage (NCBI taxonomy): Eukaryota > Metazoa > Chordata > Chondrichthyes > Carcharhiniformes > Carcharhinidae > Sphyrna > Sphyrna mokarran. Next base: position 35,023,428 of record JAGIQG010000001.1, read on the forward strand.
CTCATTCCACGCTCCCACCACTGTCTGTGTGAAGAACCTCCACCCACCACCACCTCCCCTCCTCCGACCCCCGATGATATTCCCTTTAAACTTTTGCATTGGAATTATATCCAAGAATTGGCCTCCTGACTCTAATCATCTCTGCAGCCATGATGGAGCTGACAATGGGAGTTACAAAGGTTCTAGTGTAAATTGTTAAATGAACTCTCAGCCATCATGGAAGCTCCCTTCCAATAGAACAGTTGAAACAATGAAATAATGACGGGCACAGATCAGCTTGATAGTTAATATCTTTCCCCAAAACTAGGGGAGTCTAAAACTCGAGGACGTAAGTTTTGGTGAGAAGGGAGAGTACAAAAATGTCCAGAGGATCAATTTTTTCAGAGTCTGGAACAAGCTGCCAGAGGCAGTAGTAGAGGCAGGTACAATGTTGTCTTATAAAAAGCATTTAGATAGTTCCATGCATTAGATGGGTATAGAGGGATATGGGCTAAATGCGGGCAATGGAATTAACTTAGAGGTTTAAAAAAAAGTGCAGCATGGACAAAGTTGGGTTAAGGACCTGCTTCCATGCTGTAAACTGCTATGATTCTGACCCTATAGTGTGAACGAAAAAGGGGACCTGGGGACCTGAATGTGCATATGTATGTTTAAAAAGTAGCAGGACATATTTAGCAGACTGTATGGTATCCTGTTCTTCGTAAGTGGAGCTATTGAGTACAAAAGCAGGAAAGCTATCTGGAGACTTCATCAAACTCTGGCCACAATTGCAGTCTTGGATCCAGTCCTGGTCACCTTTAAGAAGGATGTGTGGGTCCTTGAGAAGGTGCATAAGAAACTGACCAGAATTATTCTAGAAGGAATTTTAGCTATAGGTTTAAGTTGGAGAAGTTATGATTGTCATCATTGGAGAAAAGGAGATTTAAGGGAGATTTGATTGTGGATTCCATGCACATATGATAGCCTTCTTCTACATTGTAGGTTTTTGTGATTTCATGATCATAACAGGTTTAGTTAAGATGGGCGAAGAAAAACTGTTACAGTTAGCTCATGGCACAAGAAATAGAAGACTTGGATTTAATGTTTTTGGGAAAGGGCTGTGGGAAATGGATAGCACTGCTGCCTCACAGTGCTTGGGACATGGATTCGATTCCCAGCTTGGGTCACTGTCTGCGTGGAGACTGCAAGTTCTCCCAATGTCTGTGTGGGTTTCTTCTGGGTGCTCTGGTTCCCTCCCACAGTCTGAAAGACATGCTGGTTAGGTGCATTGACCTGAACAGGAGCTGAAATGTGGCGATTAGGGAACTTTCATAGTAACTTTATTACAGTGTTGATGTAAGTCTTACTTGTGACTAATAAATAATTTTTAGAAAATTTTAAAACTTTAAAGAATGCGCATGGTAATAATCCGGAACTATGAGGGTGGTGGAAGCAGGGATGACCAGTGATTTTGGAAAGGAAATTGGATTGGCACCTTAGGGAAATAAATTTTCAGGATTACGGGAACAGAGCAGGGGAATGGGACTGACTGGATTTCTCCAGAGAACTCGCATGGATTTGAAGGACTAAATGGCCTCCCTCTGTAACCTATAACTCTGGGTATGATTAAGTTGGTGTGGAAGTTGAGAAATAAATGGATTCACCTGTGATAAGAAAGGATGTAAATGGAGAAGGTGTACAGCAAACTACTATGAATTCTCTGCAGGATGAAATAATCTCAATGCTTTTTTTTAATTTGATTTATTATTGTCACACACATATTGGTATACAGTGAAAAGTATTGTTTCTCATGCACTATACAGTATACAGACAAAGCATACTGTTCATAGAGTACACAGGGCAGAAGGAAAGGAGATTGACTGTAGGACTACATTCTGCACAGAGTCAGACTGAAGAGAAAGATCAGCTTAATGTAAGGTAGGTCCGTTCAAAAGAAAAGTTAGAAGTAATATTAAAAATAAATTGAGTAAAGTTTCCTCTTGTACAATATCCCCTTACAGCTTTGAAATGCTGTTGTTCTACTGGTGCAAAAGATAAATAAACATAAAATATATGTCTTTATGTCTGATTTTTAAACTCCTGTACTCAAATTATATCTAGACGCATGGTTGATTGTAAAGCTAACTATGCCTCAATAGCTTCTATTCCTTACACTGAGTATATATTCATAGTAATGTCCTCTATACTCTTAATCTGGCAGAGATATAACCAATCAAGAAACACCAAACTGACCACTGGAGAAATTAACGCCAGACCCAAGTGGTGGAGCTTCAGGATAAAAAAAAATTCAACCATTTTAAAGTGGAGTTTATTTATAAGCCACAAGCAAGGCTTACATTAACATTGCAGTGAAATTATTGTGAAATTCCCCTAGTCAGCACAGTCTGGAGCCTGTTCTGATCAATGCACCTAACCAGCATGACTTTCAGATTGTGGGAGGAAACTGGAGCACCCGGGAGAAACCCATGCAGACATGGAGAGAATATGCAAACTTCACATAGGCAGTGACCCAAGCTGGGAATTGAACTTGGATCACTGGCGCTGTGAGGCAGGAATGCTAACCACTGTGCTGCCTCTTTTGCTATAATATGGAGGGTTTTCTATTGTCTGGAAAGATTCCAGAAAAAAATTAAAAGGGTTCAGACAATCATTCAAAGTCCTGCCCCTTTTAATGTGTTTCTTGGACCAGCGCTGGATCATCTCCCTGCGCCTGTCATCACTTTGCCTGTGAGTGAAAAACAATAAGAATTTATCTTGGCCGTGGTATTTTAATTTGTAAAAACGAAACAGGTCACAAAAAGTAAGGCACGTTTTATTAAAAGTTAATGCACTTGTGAAATGATGTGGGTTGCTTGGAGGAGATGCTACTGGGTAACACCACAAATAGGTTCATCTCAGTGTTGTTGACTGAATCTGATCATCTGCAGATCTGACACTCAAATGGGAATGAACTTAAATTCTTCACCTGCAAGCAGATATTTATCAGTGGCTGCGGTATGATTTATCTATCCTTGGGAATTCCTTTTCTGGTGAGTGAGACAGAATATCAAATAATCAGTGAAGTGTCCACTGCACGAAGTGAATATACTGCAGAGCGATTCACAAGGGTGAAATTGGTTTTGAGCGACATTGCACAATAGATGATAGCAAAATTATGAACCTGTTTACATCTTTTCCACAATAGAAATGGATAAAGGCGGGTTGTAAAATGGACTGACAATTCAGCACTTCACTGGTGCTTCCACTCAAAGCCAGTTTCATCTCAATTTATCTCTGAGGCCTCGTTATTCAGCTCAGGTGGGAAGATATCTAAAATGGATTTCTTTGCTCCACTGGTATTCTTCACAGAACTTGTGTTCCCATTCCACCAGCTTGCGATGATTCATCTGACTGTGTGCCCATCATTCTTTTAATTTTGGACTTTGAACTCCACCAAACATTTCTTACATTTCCAAACTCTATCACCTTTTCTCTGCTCTGTGTACTTCTGTTTTGATGACTTTGGGCCAATTTTACCATTGCGTCGCACCCGAAAATGGGAGCAAAAACTTGGTATTAACGTTGACGTTGGCTATTAACGTGATCCGCGCCTGTATCCATGCCCAAAAAATGGCCACGATCTGAATCGCACCCAAAACACATTTGCATGCATTGAAATTGAATTAATGAGCTGCCTGCCCAACTTTACCAGCATTTCCCCCCTTTACCATCGTGTTTCCAGATTTGGTGCAAAACAGACACGTTCGGCAAAGGCCTGTTTCGGGTGCTCCAGCTTCTGAAGAATTAAGTTCAGAGCTTCCAATGGCTCTCTGACTCATACTGGTGGTGGGAGGAAGGGAGACAGGCCAGATCATTCTCTGGTGGGATGGGAAGGAGAGGAGGAGGAGGAGGCGGGTCAGATGTATCTCTGGTGGGAGGGGAGGAGGGAGAAGGGAGGCCTGATCATTCTCTGGTGGCGGTGGAGGGGGGGGGGAAAGGGGGGTGGTGATGGGGAGAAAGGAAGATAGATCATTCTTTGGGAGAGGGGTGTAGAAGGGAGGCCTGATCATTCTCTGGTGGGGGCAGAGATGCCAGGTAGATCTCTGGTGTGGAGGTGAATAAGTGGGTAAAGGGTCTATTCCACTCTGCGGACAAATCGGTGAGTGGAGGAAGGGTGGCGGAGGGTTGCGATCAGTCTGGCTAGCGGGTGAGGTGGGTGGATAAGAGGGACAGTTATGTTCTAGGGGTGGGGTGAAGTCTGTGGGAGCCATTGCTCTTGCTTTTTGCTTCCGTGCCGCTTTATCCACTTTTTTGCAGCTTGGAAGCGATAAGACAGGAACACATTTTTCAACTTTTTTTTTCTCACCGTGCATGTGCAGTTCAGAGCTCCAATCAGACCAGCAGCATTTTGAGTGTGGTAAGTCCTGCCCACAGTGTGATTCAGATTTTTTCCTTCAGGCTAAGTGTGCATGGGGATGCCTGAGAGCAGATTTCCAAATTGGATTTCAATTGCACCAGATTCAGCACTTAGGGCCCAATTTTACCACTTTGATTCTATGTCTTTGGATTTAAGGGTGACAATGCCTCTGTGCTGTGCTGGGTGCATGGTGATAGGATGTATCGCTGTTGTACTCTGAAGAATGGATTCTCAAGATTGATCGGTGAATACAGTACAATTAGAGTGAAAATGAGAAGTACTAAATCTTCTGCAAGGCAGTCATAAATATACCAGCTCTTATTATAGACTCAAAAAATACATTTGCTGTAAGCTTAGAAGAAAAGTGAAAGTTAACAAGAAAAGTGCTAACTCATTTTGATTTCTGTCACCACTCTAATAATTCGACTGGAGCTTCTTTGCATTTGATCACATCTAGGTCCGTTAGAGTCAGAGTTCCAACATGCAAGTTTTGTCTCCCATTGTTTGATAGAGCATCTTAAAAAAAACAGTTGTCATTGGAGCTGACTGCCTTTGATCAAATGTAAGTGAACAATGCTGCCACAAGCCAGGGAGCAAAACACAGGATGTGGCTGATGTGCTTCAGGTTGACAAATGGTATGGTCTCATTAAAAAATTGTAACCAATAATAGATTGGCAATTAGGCTCATCATGGATTTTGCTTTTCTTACAACAGGCGGCTGATTTTGACATTAATCAAAGTTAAGTACCGAAATGGACTCTGGTGTGCTGAAACTTAAACAAAGGGACATTTATGAGTTCATTATTGCTATTAGATTATGTGACATGCATGACAGTGAGCTTTGTGAGCAATACAGTCCTGTAAAGGTATAAGGCTGCTGTTGAATTGTTCTGTCTTCATAATCTTTGGACACTGTCCAAAATTGTGGCTTCAAACACTAAGAGGGTTATTTTGGTGAAAGGGTGAAACAAGGGCTGCGCTAATAAGGCATGGTTATTTGAAGTTCAGGTTTTAACACACAATTTTGATCTTAATTGTTTATTATCATAATTTGAACTTGCCTTGAGGTGTTAAATCGGAGAAACTTCTTCTTTTGAGGAGAACTAGTTCTGGGATTAAGAAAAATAAGGTGTTGCTGAAAAAAAGAGTCAAAACTTTGCATATTGTGCTTATCTGGTCAGATGTAAAGTACTGAATTTAGAGTTGCAATTGTCTGGGGGAAGGAGGCACTTAAAAGTAATTTTTCATCATTTGGGGGATGTGGGCACTCCTGGCTAGGCCAGCATTTATTGTCCATCCCTCATTGCCATTAAGAAGGTGGTGGTGATCTGCCTTCTTGAACTGTAGTATCCCGCGTAGTGTAGGTACACAAACAATGCATTAAAGTTGGAGGCAACCTTTCTTGTTTGTACACATGTACTACAGGAGAGCTGAAGGGCAGATATTTTTTTGTGGGGCTCAAATTGTGAAAAGTATCTTCTGAATCAATGCTGCCACATAACCTCTGTGCATGAGAAGGAATGTGTACTGATAACAAGGATGGCTAATTCAATTCTGTATTGTACAATCTTTGGTTTATGAAAATGAAGAAACATTGAAATTTACATCACAGAAGAACATCATTCAGGCCATCATAGGAATGCCTGCTGAAAAAGAATGATCAAGCTAAAACCCATTTTTGAGCACTCAAATGTTCCTACATTCCTTTCCATTTCTTGGTATTTACCATATATTGTGTACTCCCTTGTCTTGCTTCCCTTACCCAAGAGCATTACCTCATACTTCTCTGGTCGAAAATTCAATTTTTCACTTTTCTGCCCCGTTCTCATTCCCATTACCCCTAATCCCCTTATTAATCAAGAAACTTTCTATCTCTGTCTTAAAGGCACTCAATGACCTGACCTCCTCAGTCTCCTGTGGCAATGAGTTCCACAGATTCACCACTCTCTGGCTGAAGAAATTTCTCCTCACTCTGTTTAAAGGATTGTCCCTTTAGCCTGGCGTTGTTCCCTCTGATTCTAGTTTTTCCTATTAGTGGAAACACCCTCTCCATATCCACTCTATCCAGGCCTCACAGTATCCTGCAAGTTTCAATAAGATCACCCCTCATCCTTCCAAACTCCAACGAGTACATACCTGGTGTAGCACTGCTGCCTCAGAGTACCAAGGTCTTCAACCATCCCTCATACAACAAGCTCTTCATTCCAGGGATCATTCGTGTGAACCTTCTTTGGATCCTTTCCAAGGCCAGCACATCCTTCCTTAGATATGAAGCCCAAAACTGCTCACAATACACCAAATGGAGCCTAACCAGAGGCTTATATAGCCTCAGAAGTACATTCCTGCTCTTGTATTCCAATGCTGAGTTGTTTATTTTCTACTTGAGGCTCCACTGCTCTTGGAAGTCCAAAGGACTCAAGGAAGGCACATATAAATTGCCAGCTTTCACTGAAGATACAGGAGACTTGTGTGAGTTTCACTACATTAGGAAGATGTAGTGCAGTTAAATTATGTATAAATGGATAATTTTATCAGTGAATGATTTTCTCACTGCAAACAGGCAAATTTCCCACTTTATTCCCTTCCTGCCTGACTTAATCACTTATACTTTCCCACTGCCAGGAATCTACAGTGTGGTTTCCCAAGCAATTTTCCATGCCCACATGTATCTTGTCCATACTGGCCCAAGTTTTCGCTCTTATTAGGGTTGGGCAGGTTCAGTGACCTGAATTGCTGAGAGAAGGCCAAAGTCACATTTTACATCAGCATGAGAGTTTGCTGTGATTGTAAACTCCCCCCAGTCAATGTTTGTCCCGCCATTCAACATTGTGAATATTATTACAATGCATTTGCATCTCAGTATCACGCCCAAATTCTGGAATCGCATCCACACATCAAAAAAATCCATATTGGCTTGATATCAGAATGGATTAAATTATAATTGGCTTTGAAAGGAATGCCCCAGGTGAACAGACCTCAGAATGGAGCTCAGAGCAACTCTGCATATCAAAGTGGCTGAATCTGACTTGGGTGTGACTCGGAGGTGACCAAGCTCTGGAGGGGTGACCATGGTGGCATTGTGGTACAGTGGTTAGCACTGCTGCCTCAGAGTACCAAGGTCCAGTATTTCATTCTTGGCTTGGGTCAGTGTCTGTGTGGAGTTTGAACATTCTCCCTGTATCAGCATGGGTTTCCTCCAAGTGCTCTGGTTTCCTCCCACAGTCTAAAGATGTGTGTGTTAGGTGGATTGGCCATGCTAAATTGTCTATTAGTGTCAGAGGGATTAGTTAGGTAAATGTACGGGCTGCAGGAATATGGTCTGGGTGGAATCGTTATCATTGCAGGCTTGATGGGTCAAATGGACTCCTTTTGCACTGTAGGCATTCTTTCTGTGGAAGGCTGATCAAATTCTGACTGGGGAGGGGGGTAACCAGGGTAATAGTGGAATACTGGGGGCTTAGTTGGGACAGGCAGTGAGAGGGGGTGGGCGTTGACTGCAGGATACCTGGTCAATTGCTGCAGGTGACCAGGGGCATAGTCGGGGAAGATGAGTGTGGGGAGGGGGTTGAATTCTCCAGCACACTGGAAGTGAAGAAGGAGGGATTCCAGGGCACTGAGGCCGAGTCAGGGTATTACTGGTGGCGGGCTCCAGAGTATTGGGAAGATGATTGTAGAGTACTGGCACTACATCAGTGTATACCGAGGGGGAGACCAAATGCCTATTCAGGGGAGACCAAGGGCAAGATTGAGGGGAGATTGGAACATTGACTGGGAGAAACTGAGGGCAGGAGGGAAGGTTGACTCAGGGGAAAATGGGAGCTTGGAGGTTGACTCAGGGGAGATTATGAAAGTGACTTAGTGGTCACTGTGGGTGAGGGAAAGTCGTCTTCTGCTACTGGGCCAAGAGTCTCTTGGAAAGATTTCATGGAAGGAAGGGGAATTTGGGACAGTGCAGTGAGTTGGTGTGCAGTTATTACTGACTGGATTTGTGACCTGGCTGGCTGATTTTCTTCCAGTGTGTAGGTAGAGGACATCATAACAGGTCTCTACTGTATCTTTCCGGGGAAGGAGTCTCCAGGAAAAATATTTATGGGATCAAATAGGATCAAGAGGATCTTTGGTTGTTGAATGCTGGGAAAACCTTTGAACGTAGTGCCTGGACAATTGCAACATTGAGGTGATGTGGGAGCGAGGGAGGGGATAAATCAGAGGGTGCTCTCTCTGCAATACAGTGTGGAATCCTGGATGAAAATTTTTGGCATGAAGTTCCACAAAATATGGCAGGAAAAGCCACAATCATTGTCTATGGGCTCAATGCTGCTTTTCCTACTTGCAATCAGCGTTTGCCTATTACCAGGGAAGTCTTGCTTGCTGTATTGCCCATACTCTGACCTGTATGCTCCAGTTGGCTTCAGATTGACAGGTGATGTTAAGTTCTATAACATTTTTTGAGCGTTGAGCAATGTTCAAAATGTTTATTTGGGCTCTGACTTCTACTTCCTTCAATTATGAGAGGTGTCCAAAATGTACTAGTAGTAACTTGGGTGGTTGATTCAATGCAGGTGATGTGACCTGGAATTGACTCTACCGAATGGCAGGAGTCTCCTGTCAGATACAATTCCAGTCCGGAATACATCCTCATTGGACCATTTATTTACTAATGCATTTAAATGAAAAGATCTGTCAAAACAATTGACCTCTTCAATCATATTGACTAATGTTTAACAATAATTATCCAAATATACTGTCAGAGTATTCAATCTTTATTAGTTATGATCTGACATAACCTCAGGATTCGGTTCATTTACATTATGAAAACGCTGGAAAATCTGCTCTTGACATTGGAGATGCATTGAGATGGAATACTATAACTTAGTTAAAAAGCAACACATGCAGGTTATTCCTGTAATCTGACAGTGAGATTTACTGAGCAAAAGGGCTTATAATAATTAAGAACTGGGGAAGACAACTAACATGAACTGGCCATAATCATTATGATTGCAACAGAAATAAACCACAGGGAGCATCCAGTGTTTCAGCAGAATATTACACAGGACAAGTATGCCATGATTATAGTCTTTAGTAAGAGAGGAGAATCTTCCAGGATCACTTGCCCCAGAACTGGAAAATCCCACCCAAAGTAAATAGATATTTGCATGGTCCACAACCCCCACCCCCCAACACCTTCAGCCTTACAGTTCTTGTGGCGGGCAGGATGGGAAAATTCTCCCCATAAAGTTTCAAGGAATGATACTCTCATTTTGGAATTCTGGACATTTTTAAAAGGGAATTCTTTTTTCCCTGATGTACATTTGCAGCTATGATATTGGATACACATGTTTCAATATCAGGTGATAAAATATTTGCTAATCCTTCCTATCCTTATTACATGAATGTGTTTTTTACGGGATTCTGATTGCTTCAAATTTGCATATTTGAAGTTTTATTACTGAAGAGGTAAGTCATGCAGAGCATGTAAACACGTGTAACATGTTGCCAAAGTACCAATTTCTTATTGATAAACAATGAATCAAGGTTACAGTGCGAAGTAGATTTGATGCACATGAAATATTTCATTTTGCTTTAATGATAACTAATGGTCCTTATAGGAAGTGACATGATTAAGTGAATCTTCCATATACACACAATTAATTCTGTGTCGATCTCAACTCATGTTTTATACAAAAGGAAATGTGTTTTTATGCCCAGAGAAAATATTGCTTGCTATAAATGCTACCATAAAAAGAAATATTCAGGGCTTGAAATATGATTGCAATCAGCTTGTTTGGTGTTAAATTGCCCATCTTTTTCCTAAGTGTCATCCACAGTTTTAGATATCAGCTCACTTCAGCTGTGATCAACCATTGAATTTAATTCAATGCCAAATATTGCCACTATCATTAAATAAAAAATGTTGTTGGAATCTTTCCATGTTCACCATGTGAGGGCCAAAGCTGTGGCTCTTTACCAGAGTACAGGTAAAAGAAAGAGGGTGCATTTTATTTTTGAGGTTTGTTCTATATGCAGTTTTAAAATATAAATGTTAAGATTTACACTGAATTGTGAAATTACTGCAATAGTTTCAGCTACTTTGCTTCCTATCATGTGCTTAGGTTCCAGGCATAGAGTTTGCAGTTTGACACCCTCCCCCGCACCAATTCAAATCCAAGTGGGAAGCAGGTAAAGATATTCCTCTCCTCTGATCTGCATGATTGTACGGTTTGCTGAATGGGTTCTGCAGTATTTCAATTCTTCATGCTGCTACCTGCCTGAGTGCTCGGCAAGAGACTGAACAATGTTGTGCAGGAATCCATGTGATATAGTCAGTCTGCTCTTCTTAAAGGCAACCTATCCTCCTTACAGAGAAGCTGCACTGAAAAATATTGTCATTTCAATGATGGAAAATTTAACAGCAGGAACAGGAAGAGGATTCCAGGTGACAGATGCAGTGGTGTCTGCCCTGAACTATGCACCAAAGAATCATAACACAATTAGACAAAGTCAACATATTTTTACTAATGAGAAATTGCATTTGACAAATTTGTTAGAGTTTTTTAGCAGATAAAATAAAGTCAGAAAATGTCATGTACCTAGATCTTCAAAGAAGGCATTTTTAAGCAAAGAAGATTTATCTGATTTATTTTAGTAATTGCTTTAATTCATAGCATATTTGTTATGTTTGGTATTTTTGAGCTCCTGTCTGATGTGGGTCACAGAATGACGGCACGGACAGCATTCATAGTGCATCTATTAATTAAAGTTGTCCTGGTGATCATATCACCATCCAGTAATTTTGAAGTATTGAAACTCAATACAGGCATTTAATGTAATCAGTCAATTTGAAATCTGATTCCCAGATCTTTCAAAGTATGGTAAGATTTCTTTAGTGATGTTATTTAAGGTTTTGGGGTGCATAGAACATAGAACACTACAGCATAAACAGGTCCTTCGGCCCACAAGTTGCGCCAATCATATCCGTACCTACAGGCCTATCTATAGCTCTCAATTCCATTAAATCCCATGTACTCATCCAGAAGTCTCTTAAAAGACTCCAGCGAGTTCGCCTCTACCATCACCGATGGCAACTGATTCCATTCACTCACCACCCTCTGAGTGAAAAACTTATCTCTAACATCTTTTCTGTACCCAGCACCTTAAACCTGTGTCCTCTTGTAGCGATCATTTCAGTTCTGAGAAATAGCCTCCGAGAGTCCACCATATCTATTCCTCTCAACATCTTATAAACCTCTTATCAGGTCGCCTCTCAACCTTCGTCTCTCCAGAAAGGACACCTAATTCCCTCAACCTATCTTCATATGGCATGCCTCCCAATCCAGGCAACATTCTTGTAAATCTCCTCTGCACCCTCTCAATAGCTTCCACCTTCTTCTTGTAGTGAGGTGACCAGAACTGCACACAGTACTCCAAGTGGTGTCTGACAAGAGTCTTTTAAAATTGCAGTATTACCTCCCGACTCCTAAACTCAATCCCTCGATTATTGAAGCCTATCACATGCCTAGGATGTGCATCCCTCAATCTGCAAGGTTGATTGAAGAGTCCTATGGACCCGGACCCCAAGATCCTTCTGCTCCTCAACACTGCTAAGAGTCATATCCACGATATTGTACTCTTTCATCCCATTGGACCTGCCAAATGGACTGCTACACATTTATCCATGTTGAAGTCCATCTGCCACTTCTTCACCCAGTCTTGCATCCTATCTATGTCTCGCTGCAACTTCTGACATCCCTCCAGACTATCCACAACACCAGCAACTTTTGTGTTGTCGGCAAATTTACTAATCCATCCCTTCACTTCCTCATCCAGGTCATTTATGAAAATGACAAACAGCAGGGGTCCTAGAATAGATCCCTGGGGCACTCTGGTGACCAACCTCTATGCAGAAAAAAGACCCATCCACAACCACACTCTGCTTTCTGCAGGCAAACCAGTTCTGGAACCACAAGGCCAAAGCCCCTTGAATCCATGCCTTCTCACCTTTTCAAGAAATCTTGCATGGGGGACCTTATCAAACGCCTTGCTGCAGTCCATGTAAACCACATCCACTGTCCTTCCTTCGTCAATATGTTCAGTCACATTTTCAAAGAACTCAACTAGGCTCGTAAGGCACGACCTGCTCTTGACAAAGCTGTGCTGACTATTTCTGATCATACTAAACTTCTCTAAATGTTCATAAATCCTATCCCTCAGTATGCTCTCCATCAGCTTACCAACCACTGAGGTCAGACTCACAAGTCGATAATTTCCTGGGCTATCCCTATTTTCTTTCTTGAAAATAGGAACCGCATCTGCAATCCTCCAATCTTCTGGAACCTCTCCCGTCTCCATTGACGACGCAAAAATCATCGTCAGGGGCTCTGCAATCTCTTCCCTCACCTCCCACAGTAACCTGGGGTACATCCCATCTGGTCCTGGTGACTACTCTATCTTGATAGAATTTAAAAGTTCCAACATATCCTCTTTCTTAATGTCCACATACTCAATCTTTTCACTCCACCACAAACCTGCAGTATAACCTCCCAGATCACTTTTCACTGTGAATACCGAGGCAAAGTACTCATTAAGCACTTCTGCCATTTCTTCTGGTTCCACACAGACTTTTCCCCCCTTCACCTTTTATAGGTCTTATCTGTTCACTTCTCATCCTTTTACTCTTCTCATATTTGTAGAGCGCCTTGGGGTTCTCCTTAATCTTACCTGCCAAGGCCTTCTCATGACCCCTTCTTGCTCTCCTATTTTCCTTTTTAAGCTCCTTCCTACAACCCGTATACTCCTCTAGATTCTTAACACCTCCTAGCTCTCTGAACTTTCCGTATGCCTTTCTTTTTCTGACCTTCACAACGACGTACCTAAACCTCCGTGTCTCGTTGGAACGTAGTCATACAGAGCTTCAGACAAATGTTCTTGAAAATCTGCCACCTTCCTTCAGTACTTTTCCCCAAGAACACCTCCTTCCAGTTTACTCAACCAATTTTCTGCCTGATGTCTTCATATTTTGGGCTCATTGGGCCGAAGGGCCTGTTTCCTATGCTGTTTTGTTCTTTGTTCTTTGAAAACACTTCCTAGCCTGCCTGATCCTATCTCTTTCCAATGCTATCATGAAGGAGATAGAATTCTGATCACTATCCCCGAGATGCTCACCCACTGAGAGATCTGACACCTTTCCAGGTTCATTAGCCAGCATCAGGTCAAGTGCAGCCTTGTACTTGACCTAGTGCTGGATAATGACAGCACCAGATCAAGTACACTTGACCTGGTGCTGTCATTTACATCATTACACTTTTTAAAGGATGGGTTGGAGGCCACAAAGGTACAGACAAGAGCTTTATTAGGAAGGTGTTTACTCTACAGGCTGTTAGGGTAGACTACCCCGGCTGTTGATATCATCAGGACATCACATTATCAGTTCTTTTAAAGTGATCTTGCTCCAAGCAGGAACAAACCTCAAATGGAACACTTTCCTCACCCTTAATATCAGAGTTTCCTGCAACAAAGCAAATAAAGTGTTAACAATCAAAATTCACAATATGAACAATTAATAGACGCAATAGTCAGTAAGTTAAATGTTTCAGAGGACGTCATTGTCTGGGTGGATGTTGGTGAACCTCAGATGTCTGCAGTTTTGTGTTGACTGCAACTTCCTGGTGTTTTTAGTTGAGTCTGGACGTCATCCATAGTTGTCATAGTCAGAGTTGACACAGGATTTGGTGGTTGACTTGGGTGTTGAAGTGCCCTCAGCTGAGGTACTGTTTACCTCAGTTATTTCAGGTAATGTCAGCTTCGCAGAAATGTCTAGGCTTTCACTTGACACAGTTTGTTGTGGATTTTCAGTTGACTCAGACTCTGGCAAACTTGTTCTGGTTACTAAAAGTTGATCAGTATGTCCATCATCCCATGTCTGAATGGTATAGGAGACTGGTCTGTCTGGGCTAATAGACCATAAGATATAGGAAGAGAATTAGGCCAATCAGCCCATTGACTCTGCTCTGCCAGTCAATCATTGCTGATATTTTTCTCATCCCCATTCTCCTACCTTTTCCCCATATCCCTGATCCCCCTATTAAACAAGGACCTATCTATCTCTGTCTTAAAGACACACAAGGACCTGGCCTCCACAGCTTCCTGTGGCAAAGTGTTCCACAGATTCACCACTCTTAGGCTGTAGAAATTCCTCCTCATTTCTGTTTTAAAGGATCATCCCTTTAGTCTCAGTTATGCTCTTTGGTTCAAATTTTTCCTACTAGTGGAAACATCCTTTCCATGTCCATTCTATCCAGGTCTTGCAGTATCCTGTAAGTTTCAATAAGATCCCCCCCATCCTTCTAAACTCCAAGTACAGACCCAGTCCCCAACTGTACCTCATACAACAAGCTCGTCATAATACGATAGCCGGTATCCATTTTTAACTAATGTTCTAGTTCCATGCCAATACTTCTTGATCTTTCTGAAAAACAAGCTCTATTCTCATGTCACAAAAGGTGACTTTGTTGTCTGTTTTCAATAATATATCTTGTCTTAGATGGCTTCAACTAATCAAACATTGTGCACAACTGGCATTTTATCAGCAGTAATGCCAGAGATCTTTGGGTTGTTGAATGAGTTGTATTCCTGTACATCATCAGAATTGACTTAGTCATTTCGACGACGAACTTTATCCTTGAGTTACCTTCAACAAATGTTTCAGCATCTGAATAAACCTTTCAGCCAGCTCATTTCTGGCAGAATGATAAGCAGTGGATCAGATATGTTGAATTCCACTCTCCTTTAAAGAGTTTGTGAATGCTTGTCCATTGTTTCTCACAACTTGATGAGGATAACAGAATCTTGCAACAATCTCAGCCAGCCTTTCTACTGGTCTCCCTGAGGATGTAGTCTTCATAACAGTGATTTCAGACCATTTTTGAGGTTGTGTTAAGTGCAATGGAAAAACATTAGCCCTGCAATGCCTCCACAATCTCATCATTAGTTTTTGAGGTTGGTTTTTCTGACTGTACCAGAATTCATAAGATGTTAATTCCCCCCACGATGCTCAGGAGAGTTGGGACATGGTGGGTCCAATTTTATCATTGACTGGGGGCAAAATCTTGGTAAAGTTGAGCATAAAGCGAGTAGCGAGATCCACTCCCGTCTCTGCGGTGGTTCCCCTTTTATCAAGGCCTAAAAATGGCCATGATCAGAACCACACCGATATGGTTGTGACAGACATTTAAATGCATTTGCATGCATTTCAATAGACTTAATGGACTGCATGTCCAACTTGACTGGCACTTCCCCCTTTCTCACCATGTTCATCAATCCAATGCTCCATAAGAGTCTGATTCGAGCGCCCCATCAGTGAGGGCTAGTGAGGAGGTTAGTGTTGTGAGACTTCTTACAGCAGGAGGGAGGTGATGGTGGGAGGAGGGTGGATCAGTGCCTCAGTGATTGGGGACAGGAGAGAAAGAGGGAATTGTCATACAGCCATTGGGATCAGTAAGAGATGGGAGCCTTGTACATGAGGGTCTGGGGTTGGGTGGTGGTGCCAGGTGGGGGGAGGGGATGTTGGGAGTAGGAAGGGGGGATAACTCTTTCTGAGTTTGGTGAGAGGGGACAGGAGGAGGGATCAGTCTGCCTGAGATAAGTGGAGGGGAAGGGGAGTCCACTGCCAACCTGCTTGAGATCAGTGTGGGGGGGGAAAGAGGGATCCGCTGCCACTCTGTCTGAGATCAGTGGAGGGGGGAAGAGGGGTCTGCTGCCACTCTGCCTGAGATTAGTGGGGGGGGAAAGAGGGATCCGCTGCCACCCTGCTTGAGATCAGTGAGAGGAAAGGGAGGTCCTGAGATTGGTTGGGAGAAAGGGGAGAGGGGCCATGATCAATCTGGTTGGTGGGAGATCAGGGGTTTACAGGGATCAATATGTTGTGGTGGGTGGGATATTGTCCGTGGGGGCCAGGGGCCAGGGGAGGCATTATCTGACCCAGGAGAAATCTGGCAAAGAGCAGCATTGTATCACTTTTTTTTTGCCATGCACGGTTGGAAGCTCCGATTGGATCTGCAGGATTTCAGGCACATTAAGCCCTGCCCACAGTCTTGTGCAGCACGATTCCAAATCATTGATATTTTTGCAGGCTTGAGAAAGGGCCTAAAATTTAGATCTGAAACACTCCCAGTTTCATGTCTGCCCAACACTTAGAATCAAAATGGTAGAATAGGGCTGCAATTATGTTCATTTGGATAAAATATTTGAATTTTTCAGTCTGAGCTCCAACGCTGAATGTTCTCACCATATGGTCCCACAACACGAGAATCTCCCACCATTTTTGCCACAGGAAGGGCTTGCATAAGCATGATGTGGCACCAAATCTTTAGCAGTACCTCACATCTTTTTTTACAAACAAAGTAACCCTGAGCTCAGCCTGTTTCATTTCCACACCCCAGCTCTAAATTGGTATCACAGGCTTTTTTTTTAATCACAATGGTTCCTGGATTGTTCCAGAATTTTCCAGGCAGGGTACATGGCGAGATTCTTTCCAATGTTATTTTCTCTAAAGTCTTTGTTTAAATTCTAGTTTCTTCGCTTGCTGCTACCATTATTCATTCCCCTCCATCGCCAGCTTTGGGGCAGCAAAGTTTTGTTTTTTCATTTAGATCTCCCCGGCTATCTGCAGCATCGATGTTGAATTTTCTCCTCTTCTACTGGATTTCTCAATTCTTTTTCAGGTGTTTGCTGTGTAGATGAACCACCTCCTCGCCAGTTTTCTTAGTGGTATTTTTGAAGGATAGACTTGCAGATCTCAAAACCTCAAGCAAGCAAGACCTTTATTAGAAAGGTATGTACTCTACAGGGTAGAATTCCTGTTGGCCCATACAAATGGTCAATGAGGACATCATGTGATTGGTGCCTTAAAGTATCCCTGTTCCAACAAGGAATATAACAGATATGCAAGCCAGTTGCCTGTCTGACCAGAAAATATATGGCAGAGAGTATTCTGAATGCACATTCATTATCAATGGTGAACTAAGTTACCATTGCATAAAAATGTAACAAGAGAAGCATCTTAAATTAGAAATCTGGAAATTGAGTTCATTGCAAGGAAGTATTTATGTGTAATATCAATTCTGGGGAGAGGGGGGAATTAACACAAATCAACCAAACTCAACTGCCTGTAGAATAGATCACTGAGATCAGATGAGTCACTGGCAAAAGCTTGCTACAGTTCTGTGTCTGCTGTGCCTCAATGATGGCTCTCTTGCCTCCTGAGTCAGAAGGTTGTGGGCTTGACTTTCACCATTGTGGCTTGAGCATAAAATCTAGACTGATGATCCAGTGCAGTGCTGAAATGGGGGCTTTATGCAGGAGCAGCCAAGGTGGGTGCTATCATTTTGTAGGGATGATAGATAAACCAAGGCTCCCTTGTGAATGGATGCAGAGATCCCATGGCACAATTTTGAAGCAGAGTACAGAAGTTGTCCTTCATGTCCCTGACCAGCAAACAACACTCCAGAAGAAAGGATTATCTGGTTATGATCACACTGCTGCTTTGTGAGTTTGCTTTGTCTCCTACATTATAACAGTGGCTACAATTCAAAACTATTTTATTGGTTGGAAAGTGCATTGGCACATCCCGAGGATGTGATCAAACACAATTTTGTTTGATTTCTTATTGTCACAGTATTAGCATACAATGAAAAATATTATTTCTTGGGTAATATACAAACAAAGCATATGGTTCATAGTGAAGGAAACAAGAGAGTGCAAAATGTAGTGTCAGAATCATAGCTGGAGTATAGAGAAAGATCAACTTAGTGCAAGATAAGGTCATTCAACAGTCTAATGGCAGCAGGGAAGAAGCTGTTCTTAAGTTGGTTTTTACATGACCTCAGACTTTTATGTCTTTTTCCTGATGGAAGAAGGTGGAAATGAGAATGTCCTGAGTGTGTGGGGTCCTTAGTTATGCTGGCTGCTTTGCCAAGACATTAGAACATAAACAGGGTCAATGAATGGGAGGCTGGTTTGTGTGATGGATTAGGTTACATTCACAACCTTTTGTAATTCCTTGCATTACTAAGTTTTAAATGATTTTAAAGTTTAAAGGTTATTTATTAATGTTACAAATAGGCTTATATTAACATTGCAATGTTATTGTTGTACGTCTGCAGTCATATTTAGGCCAAAACAGTTAAGGACAACAGATTTCCTTCTCTGAGAGAGATTAGTGTACCAGATGGGTCTTTATGACAATTGATGATGGCTTTATTGTTGTCATTATTGAGATGAATTTTACATGACAAATTTGTGTATTAACTTTAGATTACACCAGCTGCTGTGGTGGGATTTGAACTTATTTGCTCTGAGCATTGACCTGTTTAGCTTGATTACTCAATCATTGACGTTACCATTATACCTCCATCTACCCTGAATGGAGCAAATTAGTTTCAACTTAAGAATCCAAAGGTGACAAAAGGTACGCAAAAAAAAGCAGATGACCAACTCATTTTTGATTTTATCGTATATTAAAGATGATGTGAACCAAAAACACTCAGGTCTGATCTCATTATTAAAAGCTCAATGGAGTGGATATTAATGACCTCTGCTCCCAACCTCTATTGAAACATGAAGAACCACACCATATTATTTAAATTATATAAGTGGGGACCTGCGCCAATTCAGGCCAGGGCCTAGATCTATCCCCATTGCTTGGCCGTTCAAAGGCCTTGGCCATTTTCATCCTGCCTTCCAGATGTATGGCAGGTGGGTTGAGGAGGGGAGTGCTGATTATTGCAGGTAAAGCAGCAAAGAAATTCTTGGCATCTGGATTCCTTTCCTCAACCCTTGTCCCATGCCAGTGGTCATATTTGGATTGAATAGGAGTTCCGTAATCCTAGGCTGCTGTTTGAATTTCACAAAAGTAGGAATCCAAAGAGACGTCTCATCTCCTGGGTTTTGACAGACACCTGATTTGGAGATCAGAATTTTACCACATCTTCCTGAGCTCCCACCCCAACCACAACCAGGTGGTGTGTTAGGAGTCAGAAACCAATCAAATACTGGGAAATTGTCATGGAATGGCTCCCCATTTCACCAATAGTGGGACCAAAAACACTAACAATCAGAGGTGATAGCGAGTCTAAATAATTAAGGGCCGCTTGAGAAGCCATTTTGAGAGTCTGCTGCATTTTGCTGGCATTGGAGCTGTACTCTGTGGGAGACTGCTGCTTACAAAAAAGGCTGTAGAGAGGAGTTACAGAGATGGGGTCACATTCAAGGTGCAGGCAGATAGGTGGGTGACCACCAGAACGGACAAGCTGCCAGTGCAGGGATCCCCCGATACTATCCCCCTCTCTATCAGCAATGCCATCTTGGAGACTGTTGGTGGGGGTACCATTGGAGGGTCTATCGGAGAAAAGCAACAGCAGCAGCCAGGGCAGTGACACCATGGCTGGCTCTGTTGTTCATTAGGGAGTGTCAAAGTACAGAAGAGCAACAGCCATGAGGGGACTACCTTGTCAGGGATACAGAGGCGCTTCTGTGGTCATGAAAGAGACCCCAGGATGCTGCATTTATTCCCTGGTGCCAGGGTCATTGAAACCATTGAATGGCTTTAGGATATCCTGAAGGGGGAGGGTGATAAGAGAGAGATCATGGTACATGTTGGTATCAATGACATAACTAGAAAGAGGGATGAAGTCTTGCACCAAGAATTTAGGGAGTTTGGCAGCAGACCAAAGAGCAAGACCTCTCAGGTTGTAAATTCTTGGTTACACTCAGTGCCACGAGCTCCTGAGTACAGAAATAGGAGAATAGCATAGATGAACGCGTGGCCTATCAGTTGGTGCAGGAGGGAGGGTTTTAGATTCCTAAATTACTGGGGACTGTTTTTGGGGAAGGTGGGACCTGTACAAACGGAACAGTCTACATCTGAACCAGAGCGGGACTAACGTTCTTGCTGATGGATTTGCTTGTGCTGTTAGGAAGAGGTTAAACTAGTTTGTCAGAGAGAGGGGACGCAATATCACATAGAAAAGCAATCAAGTCAGAGGGAATACAATAGTATGTTTCAAGGGAGGAAAACAAGGTTTTAAGGCTAGGAGTATTACAGGTAAAACAGATGAGTTAAGGGTGAAGATTGATACATTTAATTATGATGTAATAGCCAACACAGAGATATGATTGATTGAGGGATACGATTAGGGGCTCAATGTCTGGATTTTACCATCATGTTGCATCTATTTATCGGTGCGAAAAATTGGTAAAGTCGGGCATGAGACAAGTAGCGAGATCTGTGTCTACCACTGTGCCTGTTCCCTCTTTACCAAGGCTTGAAAATGGCTGTGACTGGACCACACCCAAAATGGGCACAATGGCTATTTAAATACATTTGCATGCACTTATGTTGACTTAATGGGCTGCACACCAAACTTTACCGGCACTTCCCCCTTTACCATCCTGAATCAGCGCAAAACAGATATGCTCCATAGAAGTCTGATTTGGGCACTCCAGTTAGTGAAAAGGTAAGTGCCCAGCATTTGATGGTTGTCTGCTTGAAATTGGTGGGGGTGGGAGGGAGAATGAGGATCTGCTGTCACTCTGCCTGTGATCAATGGGGGAGAAGGGGGAATTACTCTCCCTGAGATCAGTAGAGGGAAAGGGGGGGAGGGACACATGATCATTCAATCATTGACATTACCATGATGCCTCTATCTACCCTGAAAGAAACAAATTAGTTTCAACTTAAGAATCCAAAGGTAATAAAAGGTACACAAAAGAAAGTAGATGACCGACTCATTTTTGATTTTATAGTATACTAAAGCTGATGTGAACCAAAAATACTCAGGTCTGGTCCCATTGTTAAAAGTTCAATGGAGTGGATATTAATGACCTCTGCTCTCAACCCTTATTGAAACATGAAGAACCACACTATATTATTTAAATTATATTAGTGGGGGTCTACACCAATTCAGGCAAGGGTCTAGATCTATCCCCACTGCTTGACCAAGCCATTCGAAGAACTTGGCCATTTTCACCCTGTGAGGGAGTGGGGAGATATGGGAGTCAGTAATGTTGTGGAGATGAAACAATGTCTCTGGGGGGCGAGAGGGAGGCATTATCTGGCCCTGAAGGGCTGCGGCAAGGGAGCAGAATTCGATCAATTTTTTATGCGCGTGTGCAGTTGGAGGTGTCAATCAGAGCTTCAGGATCTGGGAAGTGTTAATTCCTGCCCACAGCGAGATTCAGAATCACTGATATTTTTGCATATAAGGTCACCTGAGAATGGGTCTAAATGTCAGATCTGAATCATTCCCAGTTTCAAGACTGCCCAATGCTTGGAATCAAAATGGTAATAGAGGGCCCACAAAATCTTCAGGGGAGACAGAGGAGGGAGCAAAAGAGGAGGAGGTGTTGTATTATTAGTTAAGGAGGTAGTTACTGTAATAAGAGATGATGTCTTGGAGGGCGAGTCAAATGAAGCTTTGAGGGTATAATTTAGAGTTAAGAAGGGGCAGCTATACTGTTAGGTGTTTATTATAGATAGAGGGAGTTTGAAGACAAAGTATGTTTGCAATTTGCAGAGGTGTGCAAAAATAATAAGTGTAATTATATTAGATTTCAATTTTCACTACATTAATTGAGAGAGCCATCATGTTAAGGACTTGGATGAAGTAGAGTTCTTAAAATGTATACAGAAAAACATCTTAGGTCAATATGTAGAGGATCCAACAAAGAAAGGAGCTGTGCTGGACCTAATTTGGAGGAATGAAGCCAGATAGGTGGTGGATACACTGGCGGGTTAGCATTGTGGTGATAGCAACAACAACATGGTTCAAATTTGTTATGGATAAAGAAATTGACAAGTTGCATGAAAAGGTTTTGGATTGGGGGGTGAGTAGATTTTAACAAAATTGTGCAATGTAGACAGGAATGCGTTAATTGTGGGGAACTCTACAGAAGAGCAATAAGGGTACAGGTCCAACATGTTCTCTCTGGGGTAACAGGGAGGTGTAACAAATCCAGAGAACCATGAATGACCAGAGACTTTCAGGATAATGAAAAGGATGAGAGGCTTTTAACAAGTGTAAGAGAAATAAGTCTATGGAGGCTGTAGTCGAATATAGAAAGTGCAAGATGGAGCTTAAGAAATAAATTAGGAGAGCAAGGAGGGGATATGAGAAAGCTCTAGTTGGTAAAAGTAGGAAAAATTCTAAAATATTCTATAAGTGTATCAATGGGAAGAGGGTAACCAGCGAAAGAATAGGGACCAAAGTGGAAATCTCTGAGTGAAGATAGAGAACATGGGTAGATGTTAAACAAATATTTAATCTGTCTTCACCCATGAAAATGAGAAGGTAGTTATGGAACTCAGGGAGAGATACTGTGAGGCTCAGGAGAAAATTATCACAGGGAGTGACAAGATATTAGAAATATTGGCAGGCTTAAAAATGGACAAATCTCCAGGCCCAGATGAATTATGTCCCAAGCTATTAATAGAGGCAAGGAGAAAATTGAAAGGTTCTGACACAAATTTTTAATTCCTCCCTGGCCACCAAGGAGGTGCCAGAGGACTGGAGAACAGCTAACATTGTCCTACTATATAAGAAAAGTGTAGTGACAAGCCAGGGAACTACAAACCAGTGAGTCTCACATCTGTGGTTGGGAAACTACTGGAGAAGACTCTGAATGAGGGAATCTATCTCCTTTTGGAGGGGCAAGCTTTGATCAGGGAGTCAATGGGAGGTCATGCTTAATAAATGTGATTGAATTTTTTGAGCATGTAATCAGGTGTGTGGATGAGATAGTACAGTTGATTTAGTTTACATGGATTTCAGCAAAGCCTTCGACAAAGTTCACATGTGAGACTCATTAGGAAGGCAAATGGACATGGGGTACATGGTGATCTGAAAAGATGGGTTCATAATTGACTTAGCGTTAGGAGACAGAGGATGGTGATATACAGCTGTTTTAATGACTGGAGACCAGTTGACCAATGGCATACCACAGGGATTTATATAAATGACATAGGTAACTGTGTGAGGAGGTAAGATCAATAAGTTTGCCAATGACACAAAGATTGGCTGAATGGTTTACAGTGAGGTTGAGTGTCTTGGGAAGATGTAGATGAGATAGTCCAATGGGTGGATAAGTGGCAGATGAATTTAACCCTGAAAAGTATAACGTGATGCACTTTGGATGAGTAATTTGACAAGGAAGTATACTATGAAAGGTTTGACATTGTGAATTCTGAAGAACAAAGGGACCTTAGCCTGTTTGTTCATTGATCTCTGAAGGCAGAAAACCAGGTGAATAGGGTGATTGAAAAGGTCTGTGCCACATTCACTTTTATTAATTGAGATATAGATTACAAAAGCAGAGAGATCATGATGGAGTTGTATAGAACTTTGGTGAGGCCACAGCTAGAGCACTGTGTGCAATTCTGGTTCCCACATTATGGGAAGGAAGTGGACATACTGGAGATTTACCAGGATGCTGTCTGGGATAGAACATTTAAATTATCAACAGAGGTTGGATAGGCTTGGGTTGTCTTCGTTGGCTCAGAGAAAACTGAGGGGGTGACCTGATTTGAGGCATTCATAATTATGAGGGGTGTGGACAGGAAGCAGCTCAGTCGAAGGTTCAGTTATAAGGAGACATAGGTTAAAAGTGAGGGGTGGGAGATTTAGGGAGGATTAGAAGAAAAGCTTTTTTACTGAGAAGATGGTGGCAATCTGGAATGCGCTGCCTGGGAGGGTGGACGAAGTAGGATGCCTCACATCCTTTAAAACGTACCTGCATGAGTAATTGACATGCCATAACATTCAAGGCTATGGGCCAAGTGCTGGCAAATGGGATTAAGTGGGCAGGTCAGGGCATTTCATGCGTCAGTGCAGACTCAATGGGCCAAAGATCCTCTTCAGTAGTATTCTGTGATTATGTGGGAAGGTGGGGGAGTCCAAGAAAGCCAGTGGAATTATGACAGAAGGCGAATGGCCACAAATGGCAAAGGCTGCCCTCTGATGCCATGTCACTTTTAGGAGTGGAATTTCTCCTCTGATTGTTTAGATCCTGTCTGTCTGACCTCAGTGATGAGAAAAGGATACCTGACTTCCCTATGACGGCATATCAGGATGGCAGCAGTGCCTCATCTTCGTGCAGTGTGAGCATCGGCTTCAACTCTTAACGCTGTCGCTTTCAGAGGCGCAGTAAGAATTTCGCAACACCAATTTTAAATCCAACCGATTTATTTGATAGAGTGTCGAAAGCTCACAATTTTACTATCAAATAAATCGGTTGGATTTAAAATTGGTGTTGCTAAATTCTTACTGAGTTCTTACTACCCCAGGCCAACACCGGCATCTCTACACCATGGCTTTCAGAGGCACCAGCCCTTTCACTGAATAGTGACTGGCAGGCCAGCCCACAGTCCCACACTGGCCTGCAGGCCCAGTGGTTGACTAACAGGCTGCTTCCAGGAAGCTTGGTGCTGTGGTCACACTGCCTAACTGGGCAGCTTTGGGAACTCCATATCACCTCAATGTCAGGAATTACCCCCTTTTGAAAAACAAAATCTCAGCGCGAGTCATCTCAGCTGTCTTTCTTAAGAGAAGCAAAGCAATCTGAGAATTCTGTCTGCCTCTTCGCTGGAACATGAAACTGACAACATGATTCAATTTGTAAAGGTTTCTGACCAACTGCAATTAAAATGTGACTGGCTTGTGCCTCGACCTTAGCAATTATATTTAAAGAAAAAGCGTACCAAAGAACAGCTGACCTCTTTTTGACCTAAGTACTAATTTCAAGACTACAGAACCTTGGAGCCTTAAAGGGCTAGTGACTCCAAGTTATCAACTGAATAATACATTGGAGGATGAGATTTGTCAACATCAGTCATGAAAATTGGCTGATAACAAATTTAAAGTTAAGGTTTATTTATTAGTTACAAGTAAGGCAATGAAATTACAGTGAAAGTGCCCTAGTTGGTACATTCGCCTGTCTGTTCCTGGGTCAATGCACCTAACCAGTATGTCTTTCAGACTGTGGGATGAAACCCATGCAGACATAGGGAGAACGTGCAAACTCTGCACAGACAGTGACTCGAGCCGGGAATCGAACACGGGGTTCCTGGCGCTGTGAGGCAGCAGTGCTAACCACTGTGCTACTGTGCCACCCAAATCTGAAATTCATTTTGTGCTGCAGACTATTTCCATATAGGAAATTGGGCACAATGCAAAAGGAGATGCTGATTTGCTGTTAGCCTGTTTTGCACATCGGCAGTGATTAATTCCACCCTCAATGTGTGCTCCACGGTATATGCTTTTGTTCCTAATAATCTGGGCATTGTGTGAATAATAATGATAAACAGTGGTAAATCATCCAATACATTAGAAAAAAAAAATCTTGTAACTAGTGTATGAATTGCTCAACTCACACTCTGCCAGCACATTCTTTGGCTCATACAGATCAAAATTGGACTGATGTGCAATTTAGCATTCAATGTGAAGCAATTGTGAATGAAAATCGCTGATGTGTGGTTTCGAATCAAAACTTAGTGACTAATAAAACAGAACAAAAGGCAAACCAATAAAATTAACTGAATTTTTTAAAAAAAATGAAAAATAAAACTAATAAAAACAATAAGCATCATTAAATTCTACAAATTGCCCTTGTTGTCATATTTTCTATCTTTGGAATCTACCAAAGAACATTTCTGTTTCAAAGCCTGTGTTAATTGTGAAGCCTAAGAGACAGGTTGGAACTGATTAGATCATTGTTAGCTTATTGGGTAGGCCCTTGGACTGCTTTTATCACACCATGTGACCCTTTTATTTGTTCACGAGGTGTGAGCTTCACTGGCATTTATTGGCCTTCTCTCAGTTAGGGTTTATTTATTTTAGTCACAAGTAAGGCTTAAATTAACACTACAATGAAGTTACTGTGAAATTCTTCTGGTCACCACAATCCGGCACCTGTTCAGGTCAATGCACCCAACCAGCATGTCTTTCAGACTGTGGGAGAAAACTGGAGCACCCAGAGGAAACAAACACAGAGAAAGGGAGAGCCGTGAAAAACTCCACATAGGCAGTGACCCAATCAAACCATGTCCCTGGCACTGTGAGGCATCAATGCTAATCACTGTGCCGTCCATAAGTTGCCCTTGAAAAGGTGGTGGCGAGGTGCATTCTTGAACTGCTGCAGTCCATGTGATGTGGATAAGCCTACGGTGCTGCTAGGTTGGGAGTTCCAGGATTTTGACCTAGTAACAGTGAAGGGACGGTAGTATAATTCCAAGTCAAAATTGCGTATGATTTGTTGTCTTTCACGCAGACACGGAGAGAGCGTGCAAACTCCGCACTGACAGTGACCCGAGCTAGGAATCAAATCCGGGTCCCTGGCGCTGTGAGGCAGCAGTGCTAACCACTGTGCCACTGTGCCACCCAAATCTGAAATTCATTTTATGCTGCAGATTATTTTCATATAAGAAATTGGGCATGATGCAAAAGGAACTGCTGATTTGCTGTCAGCCTCTTTTGCACATCGGCAGTGATCAATTCCACCCTCAGTATGTGCTCCATGGTATATCCTATCCTAAGGTTCAGTAGGAAGTCTCACAACACCAGGTTAAAGTCCAATAGATTTATATGGTAGCACCAGCTTTTGAAGCACTGCCCCTTCATCAGGTCAGTATCTCACTTGTTGAAGGGGCAGCATTCCAAAAAGTCGTGCTAAAAATAAACCTGTTGGACTTTACGCTGGTAGTACTTCTTATTGTGCCTACCCCAGTCCAATGCCAGTATCTTCACATCATATCATAAGGTTCACACAAATTAGCTCTATTTCTTAGAAAGTCTTCCTTTGTTTTAAGCTGTGGGTTTTGATGGCTTTTATATGAATATTCTTTGTCTTTCATATAAATACACATTTTAAACATTTGGGCACCATCAAATAGTATGGTGATCGAGGACACCAGCAACCCTATTTTAAGAACATATTGATTTGGAGAAAATAAAGGCAGTTTCTTTCTATTCTGAGGGTTGCCAGCAAATGTGATTCCATGAATACACTTTCTTCAGTGTGGGGTATTTTTTCAAACCGATTGCTCAGCATTTGAGGCTCCAACAGGGAAACGCAACATTGGAAAATTAAGTCTTTAATTTGATTGTATTAAAATCTTTTTGTCATGCTTTTGAACTTTTTTTAGAATTAGTTTTTGCATTCTACCTTTTCTGTTTAAGTCTCACACCCAGCATTATATTCTCTTTGCAATAGACAGTCATTTTAATTCTTGCAGGTATATGAAGAGTTGTACTGGCCACCTGTTAGTCAGCCAGCCCAATCTTCCTTTCACACCGACATCCCAGCTAGAAAAAATTAATAAAAAGTTAAGTTTTAGTGAACTCACTAAATCCACGTGAGCTTTTGGGTGCAGGTGACTGGAAATTGACGTTTGGCTGAATTCATTGCCTATCCCTAATTAATGATAGTTGCTTTTTTTTTTGTTCTTTCATCAGATGCCAGCGTCACTGGCTAGGCCAACATTTACTGCCCATCCATAGTTGTCCTTAATCATAGAATCGCCATAGCGCAGAAAAAGGCCACTGAGTCTGCACTGGCTCTCTGAAAGAATATCACACCCAGGCCCTCCATCTAATCCCCTGTATCGCTGTACATTTATCACTGCTAATCCACATAAGCTGTACATCTTAGAACTGTGGGAATTAATCAGAGCACCCAAAAGAAACCCATGCAGAGATAGGGAGAATGTGCAAACCCCACACAGTTAGTCAAGGCCAGAATTGAACGTGGATTCTTAGTGCTGCGAGGCTGCAATGCTAACCAATGTGCCACCAGAACTGAGCAGCTTGCTCAGCTAGTTTAGAGGGCAGTTAAGAGACAACCACATTGCAACAGACCCAAAGTCACATGTAAGCTAGACCAAGTAACGACATCAGATTTCCTGGATATTTGTGAGCCAAATGGAATTTTATGATTATCAGCAATGGCCTCATGCTCATCATTAGACTTTTAATTCCAGATTTTTTTTTTATTGAATTCAAATTTTAACTAATAGTAATGATCAAATTTGAATCTTGGTCTCCAGAGATTGCTCAGGGTCTCTGGATTACTAATGCCACTGTGCTATTAGTAACACAGTGGTATTGTATTGATGGCCTCGCATTGCATGTAGGCCAGACTCAGTAAGAATAGTAGATAGAAAAGGACATTAGTGAACCAGGTAGGTCTTCATGTTAATTTCATGGTGAGATTAGCTTTATATTCCACATTGATTAACTTTTTAAAAATTCCACCAGCTGCAGGGATGGCATTTGAAAACTTGTCCCCAGAGCATTAGCCTTGGCCTTTGGATTATTGGTATTGTGACTATGCTTCCAAATCCTTTGTCAGCTCTCTTTGTTTTCATTGCAATCTGGCTTATCCCTTATCCCAATCCCCCTTACTCCATGGCACCGCCTCAGTTGTTCACATGTTCTCTGTGGTGGTGAACTTGAAAATTTCCCCTATTGTGGTTAGAATTGTGTTTTATGTTCAAAACACAACATCTATTAATCAGCTTCTGTCTTCCATTTATGCCCTTTAAAGGTCATTCTGATTCCTCCTGTTGGATCCTTGTCATCAATAGCAAATCTGACTTTGTGTGTGTGTATGTGTGTGTGTGTGTGTGTATGTGTGCATGTGTGTTATCACAGACAGGGGAGAGATGTGAGGCATTTTCCCCCTTTTATTGACCTCTCTGCTGATCATCACAATATGTATTTTTGGGAACGGGTGTTTTTGACTCAAGAACAGCTTCTTCCTTCCTGCCATTAGACTTTTGAATGGATCTAACTAGCATTAAGTTGATCTTTCTCTCCACCCATCTCTGACAGTAACACTACATTCTGCACTCTCTCCTTTCCTTCTCTGTGAACGGTATACATTGCGCATAAGAAACAATACTTCTCACTGTATGCTAATACAAGTGACAATAATAAATCAAATCAAATCAAATTTAAAACTTTGTGATTTGAAGAACAAATATAAAGAAGGCTTGCTTGTAAATTTAAATTAATTGAAAGGATAAATGTTTATTTTCACAATACTTGAAATGTAAACACAGCAAAAACCAACTCCTCATACACACATAGAACTAGGAAAGGCAAGTTCTAAAGATGCAGCATGTACTTAGATTGTGTGAAGTCCTGAGAATCAATATTACTCAAAGTCTCCAAAGAGGGTCATCAGAAACATTGCACGCCTGAAAATGCTCTTTCAGTTCACTGAAGGAAAAATGAAGGTCACACAATGATATTTCAAGCAATGATAGGTTTCTGATATTTCAGTCCAAGTTGTGGTCGAGGCTTCGTAACAAAGACACAGGCCAGAATTCTACTGTCTCGCACGCCCCGCGATTGCTGCCAAATGCGAATGATGAATTTGTTGCTCAGCCAAATATCTATTCACAGTGGTGGGATAGAGAATTCCAGCTATGAGTGAGGTCAGAGAATTCCAGACATTTAATCTGGTGGGTGAAACCAATTATCCCTATCTCTTTACCTATGGTGGAAGTTTAAGCAGAGTCATCTCTTGTGCTGGGCAAAATGAATTTCCTTTCGCTTTGGTATCCCAGGCTGGATTTGTTGGGGCATTCTTAGAATAAATAGTATACTT
Source organism: Sphyrna mokarran (assembly GCA_024679065.1). NCBI lineage: Eukaryota > Metazoa > Chordata > Chondrichthyes > Carcharhiniformes > Carcharhinidae > Sphyrna > Sphyrna mokarran. The sequence goes on from JAGIQG010000001.1 coordinate 35,053,484, forward strand.
GCTACCTCCAGTCAGTTTCTGTCATGTGTTCCCAGTAACAGTGCTTCTATTATAATATTATCTATTTCTATAAAAATGGGTTGATGACTAAATAATTTATCATGTAATGTAAGATGCTTGACATTCCACCTACATTCCAGCCATGAATATCCATGCTTTTATTTGTGATCCTACCATTATGAGGGTCAATACATCTAACAGCCATTGTTATTTTAAGATTCTTTAGTTGAAAGGAAGAGGAGCAGTCACCAATACCTGGAAAGGCCATTTACATTTTAAATAATTTCTTGGAGAAGTACCCATTCATGTCTGATCTTTAGTCTGTACAGAAACCACAAAATATGTGATTTGTCTCACCTGGAGTCCATTTTGTGAAGCTAAAATGTCCACATTCCATGCTGCCTTTTAAAAGTAAGGGTCCAACTTCCAAATACGTTGTATGTGACTGTAACAGTGTATAATTCTGCCTGAATTTCATTCTCCCTTACTCAGTTTTTCCTTTGAACATTCTATTCATCCTTCACTGTTGTTTTGAAAGCCGGGTATCCAGTCATTATGGGAATATCTCCAATTCTGACCTACATGTGCATCTTCCAGACACTGAAATGAACCATCTGTCTAAAGGGGCTGTTTACAATATATTTTTAAGGACTATGGTCATTTTCCTCGTCTTTGTTTGGTTAGCTCACTTCTGCTATTTTGGAGATTGTTGTATCTTTTGGATTCAGCAAGTGAGACTGCCTTTTTTCAGTTCACTTTTAGCAAATGATGACAGTCTTCAAGGAAAGCCTGGGCTTATGAAATTGCAACATTTAATGTTCCCTTCTCCAAAGCCCTACTGATCTAGTCAATATATTTTTCCAAATGTAGGGGAGTCCAAAACTAAGGGCATATTTTGAAGGTGAGAGGGGAGAGATACAGAAGTGTCCAGAGGGGCAATTGTTTCACACAGAGGGTGGTGAGTGTCTGGAACAAGATGCCACAGGTAGTCGTAGAGGCAGGTACAATTTTGTCTTTTAAAAACACTTAGTTACATGGGTAAGATGGCTATAGAGAGATATGGCCAAATGTGGGCAATTGGGACTAACCTAGTGGTTTAAAAAAAGGGCTGCATGGACAAGTTGAGCCAAAAGGCCTGTTTCCACGCTGTAAACCTCAATGACTTTATTATTCTGCTAAGAATGCAAAACTCCGCAGCCGCCTTGTTCCATGACTTATTTAGTATGGCAGTCTTCTGCCATTTGAGGGAAACAGGTGGAAGTTGGAATTATGATGGTGGTGAATCATGGTTCCCAATGGTAAGTGGGGAGAACTTATTTTTATTGGATTTATATGTCATGGTTTTCAGATTAAATTATACTTTTCTGATTATATCGGCAGCAAACCAGAAACACATACCTTCAGATTAAAGAGTGGTCAAAGGAAATTTGAAATTTGGCATGTCAGCTACAACTCTCACCAACTTTTATAGATGCACCATAGAAATAATTCTTTCTGGTTGTATCACAGCTTGTATAGCTCCTGCTCTGCCCACAACCACAAAACATTATAAAAGATTGTCAATTCATCCCCATCCATTATGCAAATCAGCCTCCCATCTATTGACTCTGGCTACACTTCCTGGTGCCTCAACAAAGCAGCCAGCATAATTAAGGACCCCACATATCCCGGACATCCCCTCTTCCATCTTCTTCCATCAGAAAAAGATACAAAAAACTGAGGTCGGGTACTGACTGATTCAAGAACAGTTTCTTCCCTGCTGCCATCAGATTTTTGAATGGACATACCTTGCATTAAGTTGCTTTTTCTTTACACCCTGGCTATGACTGTAACACTACATTCTTCACTTATTTTCTTCTAAATGAATGATATGCTGTCTGTATAGCATGCAGGAAACAATACTTTCCACTGTTTGCTTATACATGTAACAATAATAAATCAAATCAAGTGAAAAGAAAATTAAAGGTGCTATACAGTTGGCGGAAGAGCCGTCCTAATGGATTTGAAGTGAGTAGAAGCTATTTTGTTTGTAAAGGGGTCTTTTCTGGACCATGGGAAAGGAGCATGAATTGTTGCACTGAAGTGGGAGGTGGCTGTCACATAAGGTGGGGCATGGCTATCTAAGAGATAGAATGATCGATAAGATACTGCACAAAAAGGTAACTTAATAAAATAAGAGCTCATGGTATTGGGATGGTATGTTAGCATGGGTAGAAGATTGGCTAACTACATCATAACTATTAAGAGACAGAGTTAAGATATAAAGGGCCTTTTGGGTGGCAACCTGTAACTAATGGAGTGCTCTTCGGTTTGGTGCAGGGGCCAGAATTATTTACATTATATATAAATGACTTGAACGAGGGAAGCGAATGTATTATTACCAAGTTTGTGGATAATGCAAAAACAGTTGGGAAGGCAAATGGTGAGGATGATAGTTGTAGACTACAAACATGTTGACCGAAATTTTACTGTCCTGCTTGCAATGGGAATTGAAGTGAGTGAGGGGTGAACGATTGAGGTGTCTGTTGACCTCAGGAAGGATTTTACAGATCCAGGACAAGTGAGGCCGTAAAATCTCACCTGTTAGGAGGTTGAGCAAGATCTTGCAGATGGAATACAATGTAGGAAAATGTGAAATTATACACTTTGATAGGAAAAATAATGAAGTTGCAGATCAAAGGGATTTGGGGTCCTCATGCATAAATTACAAGAAGCTGGCATGCAAGTTCAGCAGATAATTGAAAAGGCAAATGGGTCACGGACTTTTATTTCAAAGAGATTGGGGTATAAAATATAGAAGTCTTACTAAAACAATACACACTTGTATTGACCACATATTATGAATAGTTTCGGTCCTGTTAACTAATAAAAGATAAACTGGCATTGGAGGCAGTTCAGAGAAGATTCACTAGGTTGTTCACAGTGTGGAGGGTTTCCTTAGGAGAAGAAATTGAGTGGGTCGGTTCTGAATTCATTGGAATTTAGAAGAATGAAAGGAAACCTGCTTGAAATGTATAGGGTTCTCAAGCGGCTTGACAAGTTGCCTTTCCTTTGTAGGAGAGTCTAGCACTAGACGATCATAATCTCACAGAAGGGGAAGTGATAGCTTAGTGGTATTATTGCTAGGCTATTAATTCAGAAACTCAGCTAATATTCTGGAACCCAAGTTCAAATCCTGCCATGGCAGCTGGTGGAATTTGAATTCAATAAAAAAAAATCAGGAATTAAGTACGTACCGATGGCTGTAAAACCATTGTCAATTTTCGGAAAAATCTGTCTTGTTTACTAATTGCCTTTAGGGAAAGAAACCGACTGTTCTTATCTGGTTTGGCCTATATGCAACTCCAGAGCCACAGTTGAGTTGACTCTCAACTGTCCTTTAAGGACAACAATGATAGGGTGATAAATGCTAGCTAGCCAGCGGCATCCATGGCCTATGAATGAATACAAAAAAGTAATGGGTTGTCCATTTAATACAGAGATGAGAATAAATTTCTTCTCTCAGAGAGTAATGAATCTGTGGAATTCTTTACAGCAGAGAGCATCATTAAGTATTTTCAAGGCTGAAATTTCCAGATTTTTAATGATGTGGCGATGCTGGTGTTGTACTGAGGTGGGCACAGTAAGAAGTCTCACAACACAGGTTAAAGTCCAACAGGTTTATTTGGAATCATGAGCTTTTGGAGCACTGTTTCTTCATCAGGTGAGTGAAGACTTTGGTTCATGAACAAGGCATATATAGGCAAAGACACAATTGCAAAATAATGTTTGGAGTATTGGTAATCAAGTCTTTACAGGTACAGACAATGCTAATGGATGAAGGAGCAGCACTCCAAAAGCTCATGATTCCAAATAACCTTTTGGATTTTGACTTGGTGCTGTGAGACTTCTGACAGATTTTTAATCAGTAAGGGAATCAAAGGTGATGGGGGTAAGGCAGAAAAGTGGCATTGAGGATTATATCAGATCAGTCAAGATCTCATTGAATGGTGGGACAGACTGAAGGGCTGAAAGGCCTACATCTGCTCTTATGTCTTATGGTCTTATTGAGCTCATGTGGGATGGAGAGAGGGATCTGGGTGACACAGGGAAGGTCAATCTGTATCGAAGACAGATCAAGCATGATGGAAGGGAAATTACTTTGAAGTGAAGGCAGGTTAATGACTGATTTGGAAGAATCAAAGTAATTGAGGGCAGAGGGAGAATTAAGGTTGACGGGGGAAGCTGTAGGTTGACAGCCAGTTGATCAAGAGTGATGGTGGGTGGTTTGAGGGTCACTAAAAGCAAGGCAAAGATAAGGGAGAGAGTGTGAAGCCTTATGCAGGGAAGGTGAAAGGTAACTGAGGAAGGGTGCAAGATGAGAGCTTACAGCTCCATTGTCAGAATGAGAATCTCCAGGACATAGCTGTGGCAGTAGAAGGGGGGAGGGGGGGCGAGAGACCAAGTAGAGGAAGGATGTTGCCACAGTAGGATGAGTGGAGATCTGCAAGTGGTCAATGCACGACAGTTGGCTGCCCACTGGTCAGGAAGGAGGATCAAATACACTGTGCTGACTAAATCTTTGCCTGTCTTCTGTCCACTTCAGAAAGACACGATAAGCCTCATGTACTCAGTGCTTTTAGATGCTGTGGAGGGAAGGAACCAACGAAGGGTGGCATAGAGACAGGGGAAGCAATAGCCAGAAAGACAAGAAGGAGCAACATCAGATAGTCAGATACCTCAGGATAATGATAACCAGGAGTTAATATGATGCCAAGTAAGGGCTTGTAACTGAATGTACCGCATGCAGAGTAACTGCCTGTAAATGTCAGAGAGGCAATGTAAAAGCTAGCTAAGGAGGTCATAGTAGTCAGTCACTGACCTATGTCAGCTCCTGCAGGAAGACCGATAGCTCCATGGGATAGGAGCTAATCCTATGCCAATAGTCTTAAAAATCACTGTGGTTTGAATTTTTGAGCACTGTTCCAAGGTTCCATGGGGGACATGTTGGAATCTCCTTGTGAACCACATACAGATGCAGAAGGGAGTTCACCAGTACCACATTCAAAAAGGCTGATGGTTTTGTGCAATTCACCACAGACGCCCAAAGGCCAGGCAGACAGGATGTTGGATTCAGCTCTATAATTGGTTTTCCACAAGTATAAGGACATGGAGAACTGCGTGAGAATAAACAGCAGCATTTGAAAATTCACTCATTCCATCAATATGCAGCTGGCTTATGATCACCAGCTCTCCAAGGAGCACTCATGACTTGTACCTTCTCAGTCACTCTCAGGTGCCATAGCTATTTGTTCCCCCTGCACAACTATTCCTGGCTAATAGGGGATATCTTCAGAAGACTTGGCTTCTAATGCATGTACACCATGGCGGTTAGCACTGCTGCCTCACAGTACCAGGGACCAGGGTTCAATTCTTGGTTTGTGGAGTTTGCACGTTTTCCCCATGTCTGCATGGATTTTCTCCAGATGCTCCGGTTTCTTCCTACAATCTGAAAGATGTGCTGGTTAGGTGCATTGCTCATGTTAAATTCTCCCTCAGTCTAATCGAACAGACGCCGGATTATGGCGATTAGGAAATTTTTCAGGTAACTTCATTGCGGTATTAATGTAAGTCTACTTACGACACTTTAAAAAATCTCAAAGAGCTCAGCAGAGGAGAGAGATAGTGCTACCCCTGACTCAACAAAGGCAATGAAACATTGGTCTGTTGAAGATGGGATTCTGTTGCCCTGAGTGCTAAGGTGGCACACTGCAGTATGTGCTGCAGAGAGTTTCATGGATCAGTGTGGACTGCTCTGCTCTACACAACCTCGCATAGTAATTAGATGAGGAATTGCCAATTGGACAGATGGTAGATCTGGATTCATCCTCAGATGATATGTGAAGGGAAGAGTCAAAAGAGCCTGAGGTGATGCATGGTGCACCTCCAGCTGCAGATGGCAGGACAGTGGAGCAATGCCAGGCAGGCCTGCGGCACCCTCAGATGTCACACCAGATTTCAGCCAGAGTGAGGCCCTTGCATGATGTCTTGATTTGTGTCTCAAGAAGTGGAATTGCCACTGGATTGGGCACACTATCTCCAGATTGACCTACAATCTCGTGATCTCTGACGCCGAGCAAAATGACTGTGGGTGTGGAATGAGAAAGCCAATTTTCATGATCCTGTCAGAACCTATCACACTTCTGTCTTGGAAGGACATGACTCAATCACACATGCTCCAGTCCTGGCAAGGCCTTGTTAAGAACCTAATGTAAAATATGAATTGCTTCTGCTTTGAAAACAGAAGGGGTTCCAACTAGGTCCCAAATCCCGAAGCCAACGAATGTTGATAAATATAGTAACTACCATATGTCAAGATTATTTTTCATTAATTCTGGGACATGGGCATCACTGGCTGGCCAACATTTATTGTCCATGCCAACTTGCCCTCGAGAAGGCGGTGGTGAGCTGCCTTCTTGAATCGCTGCATTCCATGTTCTGTAGGTTGGCCCACAATGCTGTTAGGGAGAGAATTCCAAGATTTTGACCCAGCAACTGTGAAGGAATGGTAATATATTTCCAAGTCAGGATGGTAAGTGGCTTGGAGGGGAAATTGCAGGTAGTGGTGTTGCCATGTACCTGCTGTCCTTGTCCTTCTAGATGGAAATGGTTGCGGTTTGAAGGGTGCTGTCTAAGGATCTTTGGTGAATTGTTGAAGGATGAATTGGTGAATCTTTGGTGAATTATTTGAAGGGTGCTGTCTAAGGATCTTTGGTGAATAGTTTTGTTGGTAGAGGGATTGAATGATATGATGCCAATCAAGTGGACTGCTGGATGATGTCAAGCTTCTTGAGTGTTCTTGGAGCTGCATCCATTCAGGCACCCATCACATTCCTGACTTATGCCTTGTAGATAGTGGAAAAGCTCTGGAGAGTCAGGTGATGAGTTACTCACCATAGCATTCCTAGCCTCTGACCTGCTGTTGTAGCCACTGTGTTTATGTGGTGGGTCCAGTTGAGTTGCTGGTCAATGGTAACCCAGCAATGTTGTCAGTGGAGAAATTCAGTGGTGGTTACACCATTGAATGTCAAGAGTTAGAATGTCTCTTATTGGTGATGGTTATTGCCTGGCATTTGTGTGACATAAATGTTACTTGCCACTGGGCAGTCCAAGCCTGGATATTGTCCAGATTTTGTTGCATTTGGGCATGGACTGCTTCAGTATCTGAGGAGTCCCAAATGGTGTTCATCATTGTGCAATCATTGGCGAACATCACCATTTCTGGCCTTATAACGGAGGTAAGGTCATTGATGAAGCAGCAGAAGATTGTTGGGCCTAGGATACTACCCTGAGGGACTCCTGCAGAGATGTCCTGGAGCTGAGATGGCTGACCCTCCACAACCACAACCATCTTCCTGTGAACCAGGTACGATTCTAACCAGTGGAGTGTTTGCCCCTCCACAGTAACTGTTAATTCCAGTTTTGCTGGGACTCCCTGATACTACACTCAGTCGAATGTGACTTTGCTATCAAGAGCTGTCACTCTCATCTCACCTCTGGAATGCAACTCTTTTATCCCTGTTTGAACCAACACTGTAATGAAGTCAGGAGCTGAGTGACTCTGGCAAAACCCAAATTGGGTATCACTGAGCAGGTTATTGCTGAGCAAGTGCTGCTTGATAGCATTGTTGATGACCCCTTCCATCACTTTACTGATGACTGAGAGTAGGCTGATTGGGTGGTAATTGGCTGAGTTGAATTTGTCCTGCTTTAGGATATACCTGGACAATTTTCCACATTGTTGAGTGGATGCCAGTGTTTAAGGGTACTGGAAGAGCTTGGCTAGGGCAACGGCAAATTCTGGACCATGAGTCTTCAGTACTATTGGGATGTTATCAGATCCCGTTACTTTTTAACTATTCAGCGCTTCCAATTGTTTCTTGATATCATGTGGAATGAATTGAATTGGCTGAAGACTGGCACCTGAGATTCTGGGGACCACTGGAGGAGGCCGAGATGGATCATCCATTCAGCACTTCTGGATGAAGATTGCTGCAAGTACTTCAGCCTTATCTTTTGCACTGATGTGCTGGGCTCCTCCATCATTGAGAATGGGAATATTTATGAAGCACCCTCCTCCGGTGAGTTGTCTAATTGTCCACTACCATTCTTGACTGATTGTGGAAGGACTACAGATCTAATCCGTTTGTTGTGAGATTGCTTAGTGCTATCTATCACTTGCTGTTTTTTTTCCATTTGGCATGCAAATAGTCCTGGTAGCTTCACCAGATTGACAGCTAATTTTTAGGTAAGCATGGTACCGTTAGTGGCATGCTTTCCTGCACTCTCTATTGAATCAGTGTTGATCCCCTGGTTTGTTGGTAACGGTTGAGTAGAGGATATGCTAGGCTGTGACACTGCAGACTGTGCGAGAGTACAATTCTGCTGCTGCCTCATGGTTGCCCAGTCTTGAATTGCTAGGTTTGTTCCAAGTCCAATCATGCAACATAACACGATGGAGGTTATTCTCGATGTGAAAGCGGGACTTTGTTTCCACAAGATCTGTGCGGTGGTCACCCTTACCGATGTTGTCATGGACAAATACATCAGCAGCTGGCAGATTGTTAGGAGGAGGTCAAGTATGTTATTTCCTCTTGTTGGTTCCTTCACCATCTGCTGCAAACCTGGTCTGGCAGTTATATTTTTTAGGACCCGACCAGCTCAATCAGTTGTGCTGTTGCTGAGCCACTCTTGGTGATAGACATTGAAACCCCCATTCACAGTACATTTTGCGCCCTTGTTACCCTCAGTGCTTCCTCCAAGTGCTGTTCAATATGGAGAAATACTGATCCATCAGCCGAAGGAGGACAGTACGTGATAACCGGTAAGAGATTTCCTTGCCCATGTTCAACCTGAAGCCATGAGACTTCAAGGGGCCTGGGGTCGATGTTAAGGACTCTTAGAGCAACTCCCTCCAGCCTTGTATACTACTGTGCCACCTCCTCTGCTAGGTCTGTCCTGCCAGTGGGACAGGACATATCCAAGGATGGTAACGGTAGTGTCTCAGGTATTAATTGTGAGGTATGATTCCGTGAGGATGACCATGTCAGGCTATTGCTTGACTAGTCTGTGAGACAGCTCTTCCAAATTTGGCACTAGTCCCTAGATATTAGTGAAGAGGACTTTGCAGGGTTGGCAGGACTGTTTGTTTTGCCATTGTCTTTTCCGGTGCCTAGGTTAATGCCAGGTGGTCCATCTAGTTCCAGTTCTTTGTTAAGACTTTGATTGATACAACAGAGTAGCTTGCTAGGCCATTTGACAGTCAACCACATTTCCGTGGCTCTGGAGGCACATGTAAGCCAGACTGGGTAAGGATGGCAGATTTCCTTTCCTAGAGGACATTAGTGAACCAAATGTGTATTTCTGACAATCAAGAATGGTTTTATGGTCATTATTCGGCTCTTAATTCCAGATATTTTTAATTGAATTCGAACTTGATCATCTGCCAGTGTGGGATTCGAACCTTGGTCGCCAGAAAATTATCTGGGTTTCTGGTTTCATATTTGAGTGATAATACCACTAGGCCATCACCTTCCCATGCTCATATACGCTCTACCTCTGAGGCTCAAAAATAAATGCTTGTCCATTACTCCTGCATCAGCTATCATTGAGTTTTAATAAACTCAAAAGCCCCCTTTCTCTTTTCAAAAGATCAACAACATAATCATTCAGCACGCATGAATAAAGTGCTCAAAACAATATTTTTCTTTCATTCATTTATGGGATGTGGGTGTCATAGAAAACAGAACATAGAACATGACAGCGCAGTGCAGGCCCTTCGGCCCTCGATGTTGCGCCGGCCAGTGGACCCTCTAACCTAAACTATTCCAATATCATCCATATGCCTAACCACCGGCCATTTGAATGCCCCCAAAGTAGGCGAGTCCACAACTGCTGCAGGCAGGGCATTCCACGCCCTCACCACCCTCTGTGTGAAGAACCTGCCTCTGACATCCGTCCTATAACTACCACCTCTTAATTTAAAGTTATGTCCCCTCGTGTTGGTCATCACCATCCGAGGAAAAAGGCTCTCACTATCCACCCTATCCAATCCCTTGATCATCTTATACGCCTCAATTAGGTCACCGCGTAACCTTCTTCTCTCTAATGAAAATAACCTCAGGTCCCTCAGCCTTTCCTCATAAGGCCTTCCCACCATACCAGGCAACATCCTGGTAAACCTCCTCTGCACCCTTTCCAATGCTTCCACATCTTTCTTATAATGCGGCGACCAGAACTGTACGCAATACTCCAAGTGCGGCCGCACCAGAGTTTTGTACAGTTGTAACATAACCTCACGGCTCCTAAATTCAATCCCTCTACCAATAAAAGCTAACACACCGTACGCCTTCTTAACAACTTTATCAACCTGGGTGCCAACTTTCAAAGAGCTATGTACTTGTACCCCAAGATCCCTCTGCTCGACAACACTATTAAGGGTCCTTCCATTAGCCCTATATTTCATATGCCTGTTATTCCTACCAAAGTGAATCACCTCACACTTATCCGTATTGAATTCCATTTGCCACCTCACGGCCCAGCTCTGCAACCTATCTATGTCCCTCTGCAAACTGTAACATCCATCCTCGCTGTCTACAACTCCCCCCACTTTGGTATCATCAGCAAATTTACTAATCCAACCCTCTACACCCTCATCTAGGTCATTTATAAAAATGACAAACAGCAGTGGCCCCAAACAGATTCTTGAGGTACACCACTTGTAACTGCACTCCAGGTTGAATATTTCCCATCAACCACCACCCTCTGTCTTCTATCAGCGAGCCAATTCCTAATCCAAACTGCTAAATCACCTTCAATCCCATGCATCTGCACTTTCTGCAGTAGCCTACCATGGGGAACCTTATCAAACGCTTTGCTAAAATCCATATACACTACATCAACTGCCTTACCCTTATCTACCTCTTTGGTCACCTCCTCAAAAAACTCAATAAGGTTTGTGAGGCACGACCTACCCTTCACAAAACTGTGCTGACTATCCCTAATCAATTTATTTCTCTCTAGATGCTTATAAATCCTATCCCTTATAATTCTTTCCAAGACTTTGCCCACAACAGAAGTCAGGCTCACCGGTCTATAATTTCCAGGATGGTCCCTACTCCCCTTTTTGAACAAGGGACAACATTTGCCATCCTCCAGTCTTCCGGCACTATACCTGTAGCCAACGACGACATGAAGATCAAAGCCAAAGGCTCTGCAATCTCCTCTCTAGCCTCCCAGAGAATCCTAGGGTAAATCCCATCTGGCCCAGGGAACTTATCAATTTTCATACCCTCAAGATTCACTAACACCTTCTCCTTATGAACCTCAATCCTGCCCAGTCTACAACCTGGTATTGCAATATTCTCCCTGACAACATTGTCTTTCTCCTGCGTGAATACTGACAAAAAATACTCATTCAGTGTCTCTCCTATCTTCTCAGGCTCCATGCACAACTTCCCACTGCTATCTCTGACTGGCCCTAATCTTGCCCTAACCAATCTTTTATTATTTATATACCTGTAAAAAGCTTTAGGATTCTCCTTAATCCTATCCGCCAAAGTCTTCTCGTGTCCTCTTCTAGCTCTTCTCAACTCCCTCTTTAGCTCCTTCCTGGCTGATTTATAGCTCTCCATTGCCCTAACTGAGCCTTCACGTCTCATCATTATATAAGCCTCCTTCTTCCTCTTCACCAGAGATTCAACTTCCCTAGTACACCATGGTTCCCTCACTCGACCACTTCCTCCCTGCCTGGCAGGTACATATTTATTACGGACATGCAGAAGCTGTTCCTTAAATATGCTCCACATTTCAGATGTCCCCAGCCCCTGCAATATCCTGCTCCACCCTATGCATCCTAAATCTCTCCTAATAGCCTCATAATTACCTTTCCCCCAGCTATAACTATTGTTATTCGGTATGTGCCCATCCATTCAGTATGTGTCGGTATTATCCATCCTCTGTTGCCCTTGAGATCATGGTGATCAATTACCATCTTGAACCATGGCAGTCCTTGAGGTGTAGGTATATCCATGGTCATGTTGGAGAGCAAGTTCCAACTTTGAATATCCAACATATTGTATGGCTCTCCTGTCTTATGTTTGGGCTTCTGGCGATCTTCTGTGAATGTCTGTGTATGTTTATTGATGTCTTTTTTTTATATTCATAAGTGATTTGGTCTGCCTTGTTGGCCAACAAGGGGCATACACGTGGTGGGTCATGCGAGGGCTGCTCTTGGATGTTGCTTCGAGAGTTGCTGAGTGCTTCACGTCGTTTACACTGGACTGACTAAGGGGCAACATGACAGCTCAGTGACTATCATTGTTTGCTGTGCAGATATATGGACCTGGGTCGGATCTCCGACTTGGGTCGGTGTCTGTGGGAGTTTGCACATTCTCCCTGTGCTTGCATGGGTTTTCTCTGGGTGCTCCGGTTTCCTCCCACACCTCAAAACCGTGCTTTTTGGCTGATTGCTGTTAACAAATTGCCTCTAAATCAGATCTCTATCAATCTGGCACACATAATTCTCTAAGTTTGCACACCTTTATTGTGGAATCCTAGAGGCGTAGGCAAAAGTCTTAGGTAGAAGAAGGATTGGAATGAGACGTTCATTGAATGCTAAAATGGTGGCATGAGCTTGTTGGGCCGAAGGATCTGTGTCCTGTGCTGTGTTGTTCTTTGTTCTTTGATTTGACCCAGCAACAATAAAGGAATGATGAATGACTTGGAGAGGAACCTCCAGGTGAATGCGTCCTCTACAATCTGCTCTACAATCTTGTCTTTCTGCATGGTGGTGGTTGTTAGCTCAGAAGATACTGTTTAAGGAACCTTGGTGAATTCCCGCAATAGATCTTGTCGATGGTACACACAACTGCCATTGTTTGCAGTGGTGGAGGAATAGAGTATTTGTAGAATAGGTAGCAATCATGTGGGCTATTTTGTCCAGAGTGTCAAGCTTTCGAGTGTTGAATTATATTTATATATTTACATATATACTTACAATGGCACACAGTGATATTTATTTGTGTCACCTTTGCACTCTGAGAGAGATTTTAGTTTGCATTTCTCTGCTTCTATCTTAATGCAACCCTGATATACAGGTGGAGGCAGGCTCCAATTCCTGAGATTAACTTGTGGTAGTTTGAGTCCTGGAGACCTCCATTTTGCATTCAGGGGTCTGTGACACAGGCTGGGAAATTGGACTGTAGAAGATCTTCATTTCGTCTACAAGCATAGCCTCCAGGTTTCCAATCACCTGTCATTTTAATTGTCCACCTCATTGCCACTCTAATCACAATCCTTGGCCTCCCTACGTGGCTTCAATAAAAATCAACACAAATTCGAGGAACTGAATATCATCTTTCTGAACTGCAGAAAGAATGCAACTATAAAACAGAAATTGATGGAAAAATCAAATCTCTCAGCTGCAATCAGTCCTGCTGATCATTTACTTGCTTATTATGTTTCTACTTCAGATTTCCAATATCCGCAGCATTTTGCCTTTGAAATAGAATTCAAAAAATTTGGATTGTATTGAGCAACAATATTGTCTGACTGTTCATACAGGTAAAAGCTCTCTGGTAATATTTTCAGGAAATTGGATGATCGGGCTAATATATATCCACTGCGTTGAGTTTGCATGTTCTTGTGTCTATGTGGGTTTCCTTCAGGTGCTTCGGTTTCCTCCCATTCTCCAAAGGTATGCAGGTTAGGTTGATTGGCAAAGCTAAATTGCCCTGAGTGGGAGTGACAGAGAAAGGACCCAGGTCGGATTATTGTCGGTATAGGCTCGATGGAATACACGGCCTCTTTCTGCACTGTAAGGATTCAATGATCAAGAAGCACAAAAAAAACTAGCGTTTCATCTCATTGTCACTTTGTGGAATCTTGTGGGTATGAAATTTGCCCACATATTGGACTTCATAGTAACATAAAACTTTGAATAAAGATTACTTTTTTAAGATGGTGTACTATTGCCAGACTGCAAGAAGCAAATTTAACCTTGGCTTTTATCTTTCAAAGAAATGTCCATATGGTCATCACTTAATAGCACAAAGATGAAGAACAATGAGGTACAATAATCATTTGAAAAGCAGACTGGGCTGTGAATCCAAAGTGTAACTTAATAGCTTTTACTGGTTAACCTGTAATCTCCACCAGTCATAAAAATATCTTCTGGTGTTGATTGTATATCATAAAAATTATGTTGTACTTCCAAAGCACACAGGTAATGTTTACAATTGTTAACAGCTTCTGAAAAACAAAGCATTATTTTCCTGCTCTGAGAGCTATGTTTTTTTCTCACTACAGATATATTCTCATTATCTGTTAGCTTAAATCTTTCTTGGGCAAAAAGTAATTCTTTGTGATTTGACTTTTCAGTTTATAACAACTATGCACAATGAGCTGGATTTTATGCCTCCTTCCTCCAAACAGGTTTAATTGAAGGTGAGGGTCGCTCACTAAATAAAGTAGGTGGCTTTCCCACTGTCTTCCCATCTACCTCTGGCCTAGTCTCCCATATCGTGATGGGCGAGGAAGGCAGTAAGCAGCCTACCCACACTTGGTCCTATTGAGGACCTGAAGTGAATGTTCAGCCTCTATCATTATTTTATGTATGACATGAGTGGGACCAGGAAAGGGGTGGGGTGGAGGGGGGGTCCACTGTACCCATTGGAGGCTCCCGTTCAATACAATTTATTCCTCTTGCGGTAATGTAGATCCTATGGGGGTTGTTTCCTGAGGGCCACATAATCAATGAGAACCCTATGGATCAACTTAGTAGGAAGCTGAGCCAATTGGCAGGAGGGCACATACCAGGGGTCGAGGAGGGTGTCGCATTGGAGACAGTGGGCACATTGAGCAATTGCACTGTAATTTTGTCTGAACTTGTTGGATATGTTATTACATAGAACATTGAACATAAAGCACTACAGCACAAACAGGCACTTTGGCCCACACGTTGCGCCAATCATATCCATGCCTACTAGGCCTATTTATAACACTCAATCCCATTAAATCCTATGTATTCATCCAGAAGTTTTTAAAAGACCCCAGCGAGTTCGCCTCTACCACCACCGATGGCAGCTGATTCCACTCACTCACCACCCTCTGAGTTAAAAACTTACCCCTGGCATCTCCTGTGTACCTGCTCCCCAGCTTCTTAAACCTGTGTCCTCTCAGAGTGAACATTTCAGCCCTGGGAAATAGCCTCCTAAAAACCACCGTATCTATACCTCTCGACATTTTATAAACCTCTATCAGGTCGCATCTCAATCTTCATCTCTCTAGGGAGAAGAAACCTGGCTCCCTCAACCTATCTTCATAAATCCAGGCCACATCCTTGTAAATCTCCTCTGCACCCTCTCAATAGCTTCCACATCCTTCCTCTAGTGAGGAGACCAGAACTGCGCACAGAACTCCAAGTGGGGTCTGACAAGGGTCTTATAAAGTTGCAGCATTACCTCCTGACTCCTAAACTCAATTCCTCGATTAATGAAGGCTACCACACCATACGCTTTCTTGACCACATCCTCCACCTGCGAGGCCAATTTAAGAGTCCTATGGACCCAGATCCCAAGGTCCTTCTGCTCCTCAACACTGCTCAGACTCCTACCCTTGATATTGTACTCCTTCATCCCATTGGTCCTGCCAAAATGGACCACTACATATTTATCTGTGTTGAAGTCCATCTGCTACTTCTCCACCCAGTCTTACATCCTATCTATGTCTCGCTGCAACTTCTGACATCTCTCCAGACTATCCACAACACCACAAACCTTCGTGTCATCGGCAAACTTAGTAACTCATCCTTCCACTTTCTCACCCAGACCATTTATGAAAATGACAAACAGCAAGGGTCCTTGAACAGATCCCTGGGGCAGTCCACTGGTGACCAACATCCATGCAGAAAAAGACCCATCCACAACCACTCTCT
The DNA here is from genome assembly GCA_024679065.1 of Sphyrna mokarran. Taxonomy (NCBI): domain Eukaryota; kingdom Metazoa; phylum Chordata; class Chondrichthyes; order Carcharhiniformes; family Carcharhinidae; genus Sphyrna; species Sphyrna mokarran. Next base: position 35,069,457 of record JAGIQG010000001.1, read on the forward strand.
GCCTTCTGCAGGCAAGATGTGGCGATGCTGGCGTTGGACAGGGGTAAACACAGTAAGAAGCCTGACAACACCAGATTTAAGTCCAACTGATTTATTTGACAGTAAATTCACAAGCTTTCAGGATTTGCCCTTTTGTCAGGTGAATGGAGAGTTCTGACCTCAGACAGAGCATATGACAGCACAGACAGATTACTGATTAAACTCGCAGTCTAATTGACCTGCCCTTGACAATGTCCTGCTGATTATTTCTTATCATACTAAACTTCTCTAAATGTTCATAAATCCTGTCCCTCAGAATCCTCTCCATCAACCTACCAACCACTGAGCTCAGATTCACCAATCGGTAATTTCCTGAGCTATCTCTGTTCCCTTTCTTGAAAATAGGAACTGCAGCCGCAATCCTCCAATCCTCCAGAACCTCTCCCATCTCCATCGATGACGCAAAGATCATCGTCAGGGGTTTGGCAATCTCTTCCCTCACCTCCCACAGTAACCTGGGGTACGTCCCATCTGGTCCCGGCAACTTATCTATCTTAATAGAATTTAAAAGTTCTAACACATCCTCTTGTTTAGCATCCACATTCTCAATCTTTTCAAGCTGCCACAAACCTGCAGTGCAACATAGAACGTAGAAAACCTCCCAGATCATTTTCCACCATGAATACAGAGGCAAAATACTCATTAAGCACCTCTGCCATTTCTTCTAGTTCCACACAGAATTTTTCCTCTTCACCTTTTATGGGTCTGATCCCTTCACTTCTCATCCTTTTACTCTTCACATATTTGTAGAACGCCTTGGGATTTATTCTTTAAAAGGCAATGAAATCTTTGTTGATTCGAACAACATCAACTTGCTCTAGATGTATTACACCTCTCTCCCAGCCTCTCAAACCCAGACTTCAAACTCTCCCACTGCCTTTTCTCCTATAAGAAATAAACATTAAGACCCTCAAGCCTGCCTGCCATTCCATAAAATCACCTCGAGTGAGGCCGTAAAATCCTACCCATTGTATTTTTGTACTGAAACCACAAAAATAAGTCACCTGAATTGATGTTGAAAGTAGTTGAGGCAGATACTACAGCAGCATTTAAAAAGCATTTGGATAAGTATATGGATGGGAAAAGATTAACGGTATATGGGCCAAATACAGACAATTGGGATAAACTGGGAGGGCACCATGATCAGCATGGGCTAGTTGGGCTGAAGGGCCTGTTGCCATGCTGTATTGCTCTATCACTCTATGACTCTATACTCAATGACTCTCAAGAGTCTATTTTGTGAAGGTATAATATCCATGTTTCATGTTGCTGTCTTTTTTTTTAAGTCATATGTCCATTTCCCTGATATGATTGTCACAAAACCTTCTTCAGTTTAAGCTAAGGCATAACAGATTGGCAAACTCTGGTTGTATCACAGCTTGGTACGGCTTTTGCTCTGCCCAAGACCACAAGAAACTACAAAAGTTTGTGGATGTACCCAAATTCATCATGCAAATCAGCCCCCCCCTCCCCATCCATTGATTCTGTCTACACTTCCTTCTGCCTTGGCAAAGTAGCCAGCATAATTAAGAACCCCACACAACCTGGACATTCTCTCTTCCACCTTCTTCTGTCAGAAAAAAGATACAAAAGTTTGAGGTCACATATCAACTGTCTCAAGAACAACTTCTTCCCTGCTGCTATTAGACTTTTGAATGGACCTATATTGCATTAAGTTGATCTTTCTCCACACCCTAGCTATGACTTTAACACTATATTCTGCACTCTGTCATTTCCTTCTCTATGAATGATATGTTTTGTCTGTATAGCGTGCAGAAAACAACACTTCACATTGTATGTTAATACATGATCAAATCAAAAATACAACAAGTTATGCCATTGCCTTCCTTGCTCCTTTACAGTATGGTACTTCAAATAAATTATTTTTTGCCTTTTTGACTATGAAGAGTTGACTGAGATATAAAGTTGGGATATAGGCAAGAAAGTTTTAGGATGCACAAGTTGTATCACAATCTATTTGTAACAAATTGCTCTTGAAAATGATATTAGTAATAATTGCATCTTATTATTTAGTTTTTCCAAGATCAGGCATTAAATTCCTAATGTCACAAGAGGCGATTTAGATTAAATTGACCAATTTTCCAATTGTAATTGCCATATGCTAGAATTAAACATAAGGACAACAAACTGATTTGGTTAGCCTTAGTGGTGTAAGCTTAATTGTTTTATCCAAGGTGAAAATTGATTGTTCCTATTTGAAGAAGGAGTTTATTTATTTGTCACAAGTATGCTTTCATTAACACTTCAATGAAGTTACTGTGTACATCCCCTATCATCACATTCTGGCACTTGTTCAGGTACACTAAGGGAGAATTTGGCATGGCTAATTCACCTAACCAGCATGCCTTTTGGACTTTGGGAAGAAACTGGAGCACCCAGAGGAAACCCACGCAGACACGGAGAACGTGCAAACTCCACATAGATAATGACCCAAGCCAGCAATATAACCTGAGTCCCTGGCATTGTGAGGTAGCAGTGCCAACACTGTGCCATTGTGCTGCCTCATTTGTAATGATGGAATAGATATTCTTTGAGATATTTACATGAAGAACAATAAAAATAGATAAATAATCCACATTCTGAACATTCAAGCTTTTATTCTGCTTGTTGAAATAGGTAGGACAGGCTAATTGTGTTATTAGAAATTAGTCTTGGAGAACTGAGTAGTGTATTGGGTCCCAATGCTCTTTCACATCTGAAAGCTGAGTTCAGATTCAGGCCAGGTTGATGGGAAGAAATTCTCCTTTCTTTCCCAACTATAAGAGTCATTAGCTGTAAGGGTCATTTGAGGAATGATCTTGGACAGCCTCAATCTAGGTGGGTAACTGCACAAAATTATTCATAAACTGGCATCAATAGGTAGAGATTTGGCAATTTGTTTAAATAGATAGTTTACACAGGTTGGGTAATTGTCCACTTCCCAGGAATATAATTCTAGCAGGTTTCCACACAACTTATAACGTGCCAAGTTATTGTGCTGGGGTGGGTCTAGTTGCAGGGATGGGCAGAGTACATTTCTTCTGCTTGCCTTATTTACACTGTGTCAGTATGTGAAGATGTACTGAGAAGAGGGTGGTCTTGCCATAAGGCGGGTATGGGTGGGGGGGGTTGGAGCAATATGGAACATTCCTGAGCTAATCTGGGACTTATATTGCGACGACTAGTGAGACCCATGTGTCTTGATAGGAGATTAAGGTTCTACCACAAGCCTAAAATTAGCCAAAAACAGCAGAAACATGGAGTGTAAAAGACATAAACAGATATTTGAACATCCGGTCTCAGAGTAGTAGAGGCGGAATAGTAGAATGAAATATGTTTGCTTTCATGAGGAGTGCACCTGGACAATTCTTCAGAGGCACCCTTGCTGATACTTAAGGGATCCTACATTTGGGATTTTGAATAGTGTCAGCGGCAAGTGAAAACAGCAGAAAAGAAACTCTATATTATGAGATTAAGATTGTATGACTTTAACCCCATGCTAAATGAATAGATTTCGATCAGAACTTGCAACTCAACACTGAGCTTCCATGAGGTGCCCTGGACCATCAGCAGCAGCAGAATTGTATTCAACCACAATCTGTAACCTCATAGCCTGGCATATCAGTCACTCTACTATTACCACCAAACTGGAGGATCAACCTGGTTCAATGAATATACAGGAAGGCATGCAAGGAACAACACAAAGTGTACCTAAAGATGAGGTGTCAACCTGGTGAAGCCATAACACAATGTTACTTGTGTGCCAAACAGCATAAGCAACAAGTAATAGAACTAAGCAATTCCATAACCAATAGATCATAGAAGCATAGAATCCCTCGACTGTAGAAGGAGGCCATTTGGCCATTGACTTTGCACCAACTCTCTGAAAGAGCAGAAGGCCCTGGTCCATTCCTACTCTATCCCCTTATCCCTGCACATTTATCATGGCTAACCCACCTAACTTACATAATCTTTGTATACCAAGCAGCAATTTAGCATGGCCATTCTACTTAACCTGCACGTCATTGGACTGTTGGAGAAAATTGCAGCTCCTAGAGGAAACTCATGCAGACAAAGAAAGAACGTACAAACTCCATACAGACAGTCACCAAGGCCAGAACCAAACCCAGGCTCCCTGATGCTGTGAAGCAGTGGTGCTAACCACTGTGCCACCGTACTGCCTTCTGAAGAGCAAGCAATAAATGCTGGTCTAACAAGAAACACATCTGTTAGTGAATATTAACAACAACAACAAATATAAAGATTTTTTTTTACTTCTTATATGTATACATTTAATATACTTTAAAAATTCTCTTTTTCAAAAAGTACTGAAGCTTTACATTTTTGTTAATCTCAGTGGGAGAATAGATGTTGCTTCCTTTGCCCACAAATCTGATCTCTCCTTATAATTCAAACCTTCCAGTCCTGGCAGCATCCTTGTAAACTTATTTACATCCTTTTCAGTTTAATAACATCCTTCCCAGAGCAGAGTGACCAGATTGTCCAAATGTGACCTCACCAATGTCTCGTATAGTTGTAACGTAACATCCCACCTCTTGTACTCAATGCTCTGACTGATGAAGGCAAGTGTGCCAAAAGCCTTCTTCACTAATCTGTCTACTTGTGATTCCACTTTCAAAGAACTATGTACCTGCACCCTTCGGTCTCTCTGTTTGACAACAGTCCCCAGGGCCCGACTGTTAACTGTGCAAGTCCTGCCCTGGTTTGTCTTGTCAAAATGCAATATCTTACAATTTATCTGAATTAAATTCCATCTGCCTCTCGTTCTGGGGAGAGTGCGGCTTGAAAATCCCATTCACAGTCTCACTTTTCTGTCTCCCTCTGTCCCTCTTCAGCATGCATGCGCACATACGTGTTTGCACACACATTCACACACCCACATATACACACACACACATACACACGCACATGCACATGCCCATATCCACACGTGCACACATACACATTCATACACACATTCGTGCTCACACATGCACACACATTCACAAATACATTTGTGTGCACATGCAGACAAGTACACACACACACACACACACACACACACGGACACATTTGTGCACACATACTCACATGCACACTCACACGCACACATACACACGCACTCGTGCACATACACACACATACTCATGTGCACACACACTCATGTGCACATGCTCACATACACACACACAAACATGCACACGCAAACACATGCATACCACATTTCCCACATTCAGCATCATTGAAAAGAATCGGTTTTACGCTGGAATGAATTTCCCGAATGACCTTCTGCTGGTGCCTGTCATGGTAGATTGGAAACTCACTGGTGGTCAGTGTGAAACTGATTTGCAAATGAAGGCCTAACTGGAATCTTCTGCCCACGCCTGATTCCTCATAATGCTCGCAGTAAAACACGCCAATCCAGAACATGTCTGAAACAATGTAGCGTGCAAAAGTCAGGATTTACCTGAAGAATGTTTAGAGCTCTACCCATGTTCTAGAGGGGTTAATGATGGTTTTGCCTTTTAAATATGGCATCAAGATATGACAGCAGGACATGTGTCATTGAGTCCATCCTGCCATGGAATAAATACTGGACCCCTGCCCCCCTGAATATGACCGTGCTTCACATCGACCTCCTGTCCCACCCTGGGATATCCTGCTAGCGAGGAGGATTCCACCCTATGTCTTGTTGAAGGGGAGCAAGAAAACATAAATCCTAATGAGTCTGGACAAGCTCTTCTTGTGATTCCAGCAGCCTTTAACACTGATTGTAAAACTCTGTCTGCCTCCTACCTGCACTGTTGACGCAGGTGATCCGGCTCCAGCAGCCAGCTTAATGTTGTTGCTGCCAAAGTGGAAACGTAGAGAAGGTCCATTTCTAGAAATGAAGGTGCTCCCCTGCTGCCAGGACTGAAGGTAGGGACAGTTTGCAAACCTCACTGCAAGACCTTCTTCCAGGTCCCAAGCAAACCTGCTCTTTTACGCTGGATGGTGGGCAGGGAGGCTAACTGCCTTTGAGACTACTGATGATTTAAGCAGCCAATTAATGGTCACCTAAAGGTCTCACCCTATCACTACCTGCATTTTATCCAGAGCAGGAGGAGGCTCACTCATGAGGGAAGGCTGGCAGCTTTAGCTGAGTAGAATGGTATTGGACAAGTGGGGCAGGGAGGGGGGTGCGGTTGGTGGGGGTGGAGAGTGTTGTGGAGGAGTGGGCATGTGAGCAATGTCATTTGTGGAGAAACCCCAACACCTCGCAGAAACTGCTGACTCCAGCCTTACCTGGTCTCCCTGTTGTGGTGAAGCTGTCTGTAGCCCCAGCAATGACCACCTCTGTAGGCCTGCTGTACTGGGATACAGAGCTGCAATCCATCTGATTGGCTACGACTCCTTCCTGAGATAGAAATGGAAGTCTCACCTTATCGCTTTAAATTGTTGTGGGGCAGATACTGGAATTGTGAATGGGCTTCCCCTGACTTTTTAGTCGGCAGGGGGCGGTGGGGGGGATGGTGTCTATAGTGTTCTGTAGAATCCAAGCCCCCAGTGAATAAGTCAAAGCAGATAATTAATTATTTCAAGAGTGTGCGTAATTTTGTATGTAGTAAGATGGGTGAATTTGTGAGTAAATTTCTGTGCATCTGAAGGTGTGTGTGTGTGTGTGTGTGTATGTGTGTGTGTATTTGAATGAAAGCGTACATCTGTGAGTGAATGCATGTTTTGCAACTGTATTCTATAGTGTGCGTACACGATTAATTTAGCTTCAAGGAAAAGTTCTACAATGAAAGGGTGGAAAATCATAAGGGGCACGTACTTGAATTCCCAATAATCGCTCCTTATGATCACAAACCCATAAAATTGCCACTTTACTCCCATCTTCAGTGTTGCATGGAAATTTTTCAGGCGCTTTCACTCACTGCTTCAAATGTTCCCTCATCTTCTAATTATGCTTCACTAAAACTTCCTCGTTGAAATCTCCCACTGTGCATTTGCATTCCTGACTGGTGAGCTGTTAATTTTTCTGATGCATACCTTTCACATCTGGTTTTAATGCACGTTATGCGTTGTGGGTTACTGGTTCTGGATCGAATGATACGAGTCCTTTTGAGTTCTTTTATATAAATCCCTGGGAATTGGAGTCTGTGGTTAATAATTCTGAATTGGATTGGGCATTGGGGATCAGTTTTCTTTTTATACAAGCACCACAAAATTTGTCTACACAGTGCTTACTTTTGGGTGTCATGGGTGTTATTTGGCCTCAGAAATGGCATCGGAGGTGTGTGCACAAACTTCTGTTATTAGCCATGTCAGGTACCATTCTGGGGAGATGTTTCGCACATAGCCAAACTGTTTATGCAGGGTAAGTAGATTCTGGTGCCAGTCAGCATTCAGAATCATAGAATTGCTACAGTGCTGAAGGAAACCATTCAGCCCATCGAGTCTGCATTGACCACAATACCACCCAGACTTTATCCCCATAATACCACATATTTTTACCCTGCTCATCACCCTGACACTAAGAGGCAATTTATTATCGCTAATTGACCTAACCTATACCCGAACAGGTGCTGCAATGCAGTGACTAGGGATTTTCACAGTAACTTCATTGCAGTGTTCATGTAATCCTACTTGTGACACTAATAAATAAATATTCAATCTTGCATTAAATGCTAACATTATACTTGACTTCCTAATAATGTGCATACTAACATTTTGTAATTCATGTACCAGGACACCCTGCATTATTGAGTTATTATCCCTCTTTTCTATTCTTCCTGCCAAGGTGAACATGTACACATTTTGCCACATTATAACCTATCAAATTTTTCCTGAACTCAAAAATTTCCATTCCATCTTCTCCACCTTTTAACAACTTACTTTCTTCCCTCTCTTACTGTCATCGGCAGACAGAGGTCCCTCTAGTCTCTGCTGACTCTCCAAAAGAACATCCCACCCAGGCTCTCCCCTCTGCCCTGTCCCCGTAGCCCTGTACATTTATGTTGATTAATCCACCTAACCTATATGTCTTTGGTCACTAAATGGCAATTTAGCATGGCCAATTTACCTAACTTGCACATCTTTGGACTGTGGGAGGAAACTGGAGCACTTGGAGGACTCTCAAGCAGGTATGGGGAAAAGGTGCAAACTGTACACAATTCTCAAGGCGAGAATCAAACTCACATCCTTGGAACTGTGAGGCAGCAGTGCTAACCACTGTGCTATCCCTTATAGTCATTGATACAGATCGTAAACAGTTGTGGCCCCTTCGTGTCCAAAGATCTGTAGTTAGGGGGATTAGAATGGTAAATGCAAGGGGTTACAAGAAAAGGATGAGGTTGAGCCTGGGTATGATGCTCTGAGAAAGAGTCAGTGCAGGCTGACTGGGCCAAAAGGCCTCCTTCTGCATTGTAGGGATTCTATGATTCAATGGAGCCAATGCCTCTTCTCCACTTTAGCAATCCTGGTAATTTATTATAGGGGTGCATCTAACTGAGCAGCAGAATCCTCCTTGAACAGCCTATCTTACATGAACAGAATGCCTTCAGCTTATGGCTGAATTTTCTACATGCACTATCAGCACTTGAGGCTCCCAGTTGATAGCTCAAACCCTGTATTTTCTTATCTGGAATCGGTCCCTTGAAATGTTACACACAGCAGGGAAAACAAATCCACTCCACATTACCTTACTACCAATTAGTTAGCTGCCAAGCCAAAACAAATAAAAGGTTTAACGTTGTTCACCTTTATTGCTTTGACACCAATCACAGGCAGCTTCAGGTAACAAATCTTTTTTTTAAGGCTTATTTATGAGTCACAAGCAAGGCTTATATTAACACTGCAATGAACTTGATGTGAAATTCCGAGTTGCCACAATCAGGTGCCTGTTTGGGTCAATACACGAACCAGCATATCTTTCAAAATGTGGGAGGGAACAGGAGCACCCAGAGAAAACCCATACACACACGGGGAGAACAAGTGAACTCCACATAGACAGTGACCCAAGCCAGAAGTTGAACCCAGGTCCCTGGTGCTGTGAAGCAACAGTGCTAACCACTGTACTACAGTGCCACTCTCTCCTTAGCCATTAGGGTTGCAAAATGTTATTTGTTATTGTTAATTGTACACTCAGACTTCAACATTATTTAACTGCTTACACCCTGTCTTGTTTTATTCTCCATTGGCTCCATAACCGGTGGGGTATAACATGACTGTCAACTTAAAACAATCTAATTTGCATCAGATTGGGGTTAGGCCAAAGTTAGGGGTTTTCCTTTGATCCAGTGATGAAATATGTGTGAGGCATTTCATTGGAAAAGATTACCCTGGAGCATTACATGGACATAGCCCTTTCAAATTTGAGAACTAAAGCAGAAATAATCCACTGCATGTTGCTTTAGGATTTCAGTCTGGTCAATATGGTGGCACAGTGATTGGCACTGCTGCCTCACAGTGCCAGGGATTGGGCTTTGGTCACTGTCTGTGTGGAGTTTGCACATTCTCCCCGTGGTCTGTGTGGGATTCCTCCGGGTGTTCCAGTTTCCTCCCACAGTCCAAAAATGTGCGGGTCAGGTTGATTGGCTGTGATAAATTGCCTCTTAGGGTTAGGGGAATTACTAGGGTAAACTTGTGTGGTATAGAGATAAGGCCTGGAATTATCACCAGTGTGGGCTCAATGGGACAAATAGCCTCCTTCTACACTATAGGGATTCTATGATTCTACTTATTTCTGAAGTAACTCAGAAATGCTGGAAAGTCTCAGCAGATCTGACAACATCAGCAGGGAGAAAATAGAGCCAACATTCGAGTCTGGACGACCCTTCTTTAAAGTCTGGTCATTGAAACTCAAAATATTAACTATTCTCTCTCCAAAGATGCTGTCAGATCTGCTGAGATTCTTCAGCATTTTCTGTTTTTATTTCTGATTCCAACATCTGTGGTATTTTGCTTTTATTTTATTTCTAAAGGAATGTGAGAGAGCTGCTGGCTATTATTGGATCTTCTGTAGGATACATAGGAATGTATTTTATTGGAATTAATCTTCTATGGATGGAAGCAGACAAGGAGAGAAACAGAGCAGAAATAAAGAAATCTCAAAAATAAATATGCCTAAAGTCAATTGTGGGAATTATTATTCTACACTGATGGAAACTGTTATTTTGTTTGTAGTGAGGTCATCTACTGTTAATATCTTCATCCATAATGAAGCCAAAATACGTTCAATGTTTTTGTTGTATGAACTTAACATGTGTTGAAAAGTAGGCTAAAAGGACTAATTAGGAACATCTAAAAATATATATATAAATATTTGGACTGAGTACACCAATGCCATGGTTAAAATCTCAGCCCAAAATATCTATAATGTTTTACAGTCAGATTGTAAAAACAAAATTTAAGACTGATATTCTAAACACTTCTCATTTGAAGATCACTGTGCTTCTGAAAATGAAAATGAAAACACATTCAATTGCCAGGGAGCAAGAGAAAAAAAAATCAATAGAACCTTTTCAGACACTATTCTGTTTTGAAAGGAGACCATTATATGCATCCACCGGAAACCAGATGTTTGCTGAAAGTGCATTCATGGGCGAGTTCAAGAACCTGGTCTTTACAAACTCACATGGGAATTTTTTGGCCCAATCTCACAGCTTGTAACAGAGGGTTTCTACACTATCGAATGTCTGAGGTCAAGCCCTGGTCACACAAACCGCAAATATTTACAGTCAATCGGTTTCATCAGCAGATTCAGCTTCCACAGAGCACATCCTATTCTGAAGTATAATAGAGGTTACCATATCAGCTTGTTCCACCAGTCAGTCTTTGTTCAATTGCTTCCCATGGGCTCGATGAAAACCCTTCGCCAGCAAACAAAAAGGCCAGTGTAGATAAAGCAGCCTCTGTCTAGAGCTTTTTCATGGTGGGATTCTTTTTTACAGGTGCCCGAAAAATTTCTTATGAACAATGGCTGTCATTTGCCCATTAATAATCTTGCTGCATACTTTTCAGCTATGATAATTTACAGTTTAATGGAAAACACAACTGATAAGAATTTGGAGGGGGAGGGAGGAGGAAACAATAACGGCTTGAAGGGGATTTGGTGTAAAATAGATTCACCAGGCCACTGAGTCAGGAAATAAAATTGCATTTTCATACAAACTCTGTCCAAGGTGTTGATGTGACAACTTGTACAACACAGTCAACATTTTGCAATCCTGCAAGGGAACAGCCTATTAGCACCACTGGTGATATTACAATGTCTCCCACCTCACCGTCCCCACCCCCCAATAGTTCCCTTCCCCTCCCCCTCCCATCCTGTCTTGCAATGTGGAGTTGAGGTTGGGGCACCAAGCAGGAAATGTAACATTTGAGTATCGTTGCACTGGGAAATGTTACAGGAAACTGAAGGTAATGAAAGTCGACGGCAGAAATAACTAATACATGTCAGCGCTGAGCTCCCCATCCCAAAAAAATCTTTTCATTTGGCATATCATTCTTTCAAGTGTAAAATATTTTTGTGTGTTCTTGGATTGTGGTTTATCATTAACGTTTTCTGCTTCTACATTCCTGACACAGCCTAAATTGGTTCACCAGACAAACCAAATGTGTGTCAGAAGCACTGAAGCAGAAAATCTGGATTTTAATATTTTCATGGTATTTTTGGATTTATTGGGACTTTCCACCATCCTTCACATACTATTTGCAGTGTTGTTTTTAATTTCACTTCATTTTTATTTAGCCATTTGCAAACCATTTACCTGTAACCTGTTAATCTCCTCTCTGCGATTAGTAAATCTGTTGGTTCCCTTCATCCCTCATCTGCCCCAACCAACTTTAATGAAAATAAAGATTGCGGGTGTTGTAAAATGGCTGCTGATTCGCCATCGCCTGAATTATGTTATCACAAAATATCAAAAAATACCTCTTTCTCTCAAATGGGTCGCACACCCGAATTATTACTGTTGAACCTGTTTCCATTACTGAAGTAGTGCAGCCTCTTTAATGGGGACCATGTGACCAGGCTGGAACTAATGGAGCACAAATGAGTGAATCTGGGCTTATCAGGGACTGTGCAAAGCCAGGACTATGAGGCTGCAGTTGGAGTCAGGGTGTTTTTGGGAGTAGACCTGTACTGTTGTGCTGTTAAAATCTTTGTTGTTTTGAATTCCTCTCAACCAATAAATTCTTTAGTTTATTACTCGCTACATCAATTCACCTTGAAATACTGCAATGCCTTTTATGGCATTGCATTCCAAGTCACACCAATTCACTGTATAAGTCTTTTTCCTCATATTGCCACTGATTCTTTTGACAAACACCTTACATCAGTTTCTAGTCACCAGTCAACCAGCCAAAGAAAGGATTTCTCCTTCTGAACTTATTAAAACATGCATGATTTTGAACATCTTGAGCAAATTTCTTCTTAACCAGCTCTTCTCTAAGGAGAGCAGTGTCAGCTTCTTGTGTCTTCCATTGTAGTCCCGCGTTTGTAGGACCATTTTAATAAATCACTGCTGCACTGTCACAGGGCCTTCACATCCTTCATAAAGCATCTTGCCCTTGATTCAGGCCTAGTTGGTGTTTTAAACAGCTCTGGCATAACTTAGTTGTGGTTGTAGTCTCTACCACTATTAATAATGTCCAGGATTTCATAGCTTATCAAGCATTCTTCAAAACTGTGCGTACAATTATCACAAGGTCTCTCCATTTCAACAATGTTTTTTAAAAAAAACTTGCATTAATTATATCTCCAATAGAAACCATAGAAATCTTACAGTGCAGAAGGAGGCCATTCAGCCCATCAAGTCTGCACCAACAACAATCCCACCCTAGACGCTATCCACACAACCCTACTAATCCCTCTAACCTACACATTCTGGCACACTAAGGGGCAATAATTAATATCTGAAGGACAAATTTGTTGTTGTTAATTTTAATTGCCAGAGATTAAATGGCAATAATTAGTAGGTTTAATTTGGGTATACCTTACAAGCATGGGCATCATGTTGACACAGTGGTTAGCACTACTGCTTCACACTGCCAGGGACCCAAGTTTGACTTCCGGATTGGGTCACTGTCTGCAGAGTGTGCACAGTCTCCCCGTGACTGTTTCCTTCTATACTCTGAAAGATGTGCTGGTTAGGTGCATTAGCCATGCTGAATTCTCCCTCAGTGTACCCGAATAGGCGCTGGAGTGTGGCGGCAATGGGATTTCCACAATAACTTCATTGCAGTGTTAATGTAAGCCTACTCATGACTAATAAGTAAATAAATACAGAATATCATACCAGGAAATGCATTAAAGCCAACCGTAAAGGAGTTCAATGCAACTCAGTCAGCAATGCTTGTATTTTGGCATTTAACAGTTAATCATTCGCACATAAATAACAATGATGCCCACTAGTTCACCATTATTTGAGAGCAAAGTCTCGCACATAATACTGGTATTGTGAAAATTGAAACCATTTTGTCTGCAGTTATTGCATTGATTTGTAATAGCAGAATTTTATTTGGCTAGTTTCTGTCCAGCAGTGAATATGTTTCCCATCCCCTGTACTTACTTCACCATCACTGTAGATTAAGTCACATTCAATCAGCATTATGTTCTGAATGATTGATCCTCAATATAAGTTGACACAGTCTCAATATTGACCATCATATTGACTGGGGCCCTTTTATACGCTTCCCATCATTACATGATGCTAAATGTTACTTCTATGTTTCGGTCCTATTCCTGTTTACACTATACAAATTGATGATTCGCAAAAACTATAAGGATATTACAATGCACAGTAGTTAGGACTGTTGCCTCACAGTGCCAATTTCTGCCTTGGGTAATTGTCTGTGTGGATTGTCTGTACCTGCATGGGTTTCCTCCAAATGCTTTGGTTTCTGCTCACGTTCTGAAAGACATGTTGGTTAGATGCGTTGACCCAAACAAGGACTCGAGTGTGGTGATAAGGGAAATTTCTCAGTAACTTCATTGTAGTGTTAATGTAAGCCTTACTTTCTTAGTTTGCCTCCATTGCATTGATTTGTATAACTGGAGGATTCTTCAGGCTGCATCATAGTCAGCAGTGTGATAGAATATTTTCCACTTGCCTGGATGGGTGCAGCTGCAGCAACTTGACACTATCCATGACAAAGCAGCCTGCTTGATTGGTAACCGACCATTTGCATAAACATCTGCACCCGTCAGCACAGATGCATTGTGGAGTTTAACAGTACCTCTCAAATCTGCAAGCCCCAAGAAGAACAGCAGGTGCGTGAGAACCTCCAAGTTTTCTTTCAATTCACACATCATACTGATTTAGATGTACATATCGTTGTTTCTTCAGCATCATGGGAACGCCTGATACTGATTTCTAGTGATGCCAATATGCTGAGATTGGATGAAAAAGAAATGTCATTCTTCCATTTATCAAACTGGCTAACAGCCTAATATTTTATGACCTATATTTGGTACCATTTCATTTACTGCAGCAATGAGTTCAATTTCCATGTGAGGTTAGAGCCTGCATCAATTGTAACTAAAATCCTGCTAGTCCTATTAGGTGGCTAATCAAATAATGATTAACTGGAGCTCTTTGTAACATCAATGTTTTCCATTTTGGACTGGAGCCCTATGTATTCTCTTAGGTGAGGCATAAAGATACCATGGCACCACTTGAAGAAAAACAGAGGAGTTCTTTCATCTGAAAAAGAATCAGATTAGATTTGAAACATTAACTTTATTTGTATCTCCATAAATACTGCCAGACCTATTGAATTTTCCCAGTATCTTCTGTATTTATTTCACATTTTCAGGATCTTGTAGCATTTCACATTTATTTTAATGATCTAAGTTTACCTTCCTCATCTTGGTCAGTTTATTGAGTTTATCCTGCCTCTAATCTACAGTTCTGAGACTGAGAACTCCGATAGTTTTTTCAAGCATTATTTCTATTTTATACAACCATGTTGACTCTATCTGTATTATAATTTCATAAATGTCCTGCTATTGCCTCTGTAGTGGTGATTCCAGCATTTTCTCAATTGCAAATGTTAAGTTAACTGGCCAATGCCTTCCTGATTTCTTTCCACATTCTTTCTTGACTAGAAATATTATATGTACAGTTTTCCAATGTCCTGTGACCTTTTCAGAATCTAGAAAATTTTGGAAAATGACAACAAATGCATTCGCCATCTATTTAGCCGCTTCCTTTAAGACTCTAGAATGTAGCCATCGTGTCCAGGGGACATGTCAGCCTTTATCCCACCAAGTTTCCGAGTATACCTATTTAGTGATTGTTTTAAATTCTGACCCTCTTTCATCCCTTGACTTTTGAATATTCTTGGATATTTTTCTCTGTGAAAAATACTTATTCAAATCTCTGTTATTTAATTGTTTCCGACTATTAATTCACTAGTCTCATCTTCTAAGATACAAGCATTTAGTTTAGCTGCTCCCTTTGCTTTTATATGTACAGACCATATATATATAGGTGACTCAGCCCATTGAGTCTGCTCCACCATTCAGTTATGGCTGATATTTTTCTCATTCCTATTTTACTGCCTTTTTCCAATAACCTCTGATCCCTTATTAATCGAAAACCTATCTTTCTCTGGTAGAAGCTCTGATTGCATATTTCCATATTTCATAGAATTCATAGAATTCTACAGTGCAGAAGGCAGCCTTTCACCCAATTGAGTCTACATGGACCACAATCCCACCTATCTCCTATCTCCATAACTGAATATATTTACCCTAGCTAGTTCCCAGATGCTAAGGAGCAATTTAGCATGGCCAATCCATCAAACCCGCACATCTTTGGAGTATAGGAGGAAACTGCAGCACCCAGAAGAAATCCACACAGACATGAGAACATGCAGACTCCACACAAACAGTTACCCAAGCCGGGAATCGAACCTGGATCCCTGGAGCTGTGAGATAGCAGTGCTAATTATTTCATGCTAATTAACTCTCACATTCTAATTTCTTCCTCAATTTACTCAGTTTGCTAGCTTCAAAAATTTAAGCTTATTTTCTACCATTAGACCTCACAGTACTGTGTATTTTTTCTTTCAATTAGATACCATGCTGAGCTCCCTTACTGTTATATATTTAAGTGATTGCATGTTTGCTTTCTGAGATGATCACATGATTTGATGGTTATGTCATTAAACAGGCTATTGTTTAAATTCATTTTCTTTTTGGGTGGCATGTTGGCACAGTGGTTAGCACTGCTGTGTCATGGTCCCAGCGACATGGCTTCGTTTCCCGGCTTGGGTCACTGTCTGTGTGGAGTTTGTAAGTTCTCACTGTGTCTGTGTGATTTTCCTCTGGATGCTCCAGTTTCCTCCCACAATCCGAAAGACATTTTGTTTAGGTGCATTGGCCATGCTAAATTCTCCCTCAGTGGATTCGAACAGGTGCCAGAGTGTGGCAACTGGGGAATTTTCTCAGTAACTTCACTGCACTGTGAAAGTAAACTTATGACACTTATAAAGGAACTTTTAATTTTAACTTTTAACTTTGTGCAGAGAGCAAATCTTTCGATAAACCTGTTTATTTACTTTGGATGTGACCTTACCGACTTATAGAACATAGAACATAGAACATAGAACAATACAGCACAGAACAGGCCCTTCGGCCTTCGATGTTGTGCCGACCAAAATAAAAAGCAATGCCCCTCCTAACTAAACCATTCCCTTCTCATCCATATACTTATCAACTAACCTCTTAAACGCCACCAAACTTGGCGCATCTACAACAGCTGCAGGCAGGGCATTCCACTCCCTAATCACTCTTTGAGTAAAGAACCTACCTCTGATATCCGTCCTATAACTCATACCCCTTAATTTAAAGCTGTGTCCCCTCGTGCTAGCTTTCTCCATCCTAGGAAAAAGGCTATCACTGTCCACCCTATCTAAACCTCTAATCATCTTATATGCTTCAATAAGATCCCCTCTTAGCCGCCTCCTTTCTAACGAAAACAACCTCAAATCCTTCAACCTCTCTTCATAGGACCTGCCCTCCATACCAGGCAACATCCTGGTAAACCTCCTCTGTACCCTCTCCAATGCCTCCACATCTTTCTTATAATGTGGCGACCAGAACTGCACACAATACTCCAAGTGCGGCCGCACTAGAGTTTTGTACAGTTGCAACATGATGCTGCGGCTCCTAAATTCAATCCCCCTACCAATAAAAGCTAAGACTCCATATGCCTTCTTAACAACTTTATCCACTTGACTGCCTACTTTCAGGGATCTATTGACACATACACCAAGATCCTTCTGTTCCTCAACACTATTAAGAGCCCTACCATTAGCCCTATACTCTACACATTTATTGTTCCTGCCAAAGTGCATTACCTCACACTTTTCCACATTAAACTCCATTTGCCACCTCTCGGCCCAGCTCTGCAACTTGTCCAAGTCACTCTGTAAACTAAAACACCCCTCTTCACTATCTACCACACCACCAACTTTAGTATCATCTGCAAATTTACTGATCCATCCCTCAATACCCTCATCCAGATCATTTATAAAAATTACAAACAGCAGGGGCCCCAAAACAGACCCCTGAGGCACACCACTCGTCACCGAACTCCACGATGAATATCTCCCATCAACCACCACCCTCTGTCTTCTATCTGCCAGCCAATTCCTAATCCAATTAGCTAAATCACCCTCTATTCCACACATCTGCATTTTCTGTAGAAGTCTTCCATGGGCCACCTTATCAAACGCCTTACTAAAGTCCATATATACTACATCAACCGCCTTACCCCCATCCACCTCTCTGGTCACTTTCTCAAAAAACTCAATGAGGTTAGTAAGGCATCATGTTGATCGAACAATGTGGCGAGCTGGTAAGATTGCAAGGTGAGAAAGCTGGTTTGTGCCCAGTTCCTTGCCTCTCGTGATATTACTGAACCATAGAACCATAGAAAATTACAGCTCAGAAACAGGCCTTTTGGCCCTTCTTGTCTGTGCCGGACCATTTTTTGCCTAGTCCTGCACTGCACTGACCTGCACTTGAACCATATCCCTCCACACCCCTGTCATTCATGAACCCATCCAAGTTTTTCTTAAATGTTAAATGCATTTATCCAGCAGCTCATTTCACACTCTCTGAGTGAAGAAGCCCCCACTGGGGGGCCCTATTAATCTGGTGTAATCAGCTTTATGCCCTTTAAATATTTATAATGCTTAAATATTTGTAAGTTAATGTTAATATTATTAGTGAATTCAGGTTACAGTCATCCAGACTCACTTGCCTTAACAGCATGGCCAGGGGAGGTCCTCACTGGCACGTATGGTTATGTATGGTCCCACAACAATGTGGAACCAGATGTGATAGCTTTGCTAGCGGGACGGGAGGTCGTAGCTCCCCAGTGTGTGTTCTGCTGTAAGGGCAGGCAATTCTCCTTGGTCAGGGTCATCTTGAGCAATGCCAAAGGGCAGGGCCTAAGGAGAGAGGGTAGGGTCTAAGGAGACAGGTGTTGCCAGAAGGGGAAGCACTATCTGGGGCCTGCAAACATTGCATCAGGTATTGGTGAGGTGTCAATCAACTGGAGGGTGGTGAATGGGGGTGATGATCGACCAGGAAGTGGGTCGCAATCGGGGTGGTGATCGGAGAGTCATGATTGGAAGGGTAATGTCCGGGGGAATGGGGGAGTAACAATCTCTCGGTACGCTGTGTACCCTTGACACCATGCACTGGAAGATCAGGGCACATGTGTAATAGAGCTCTCTAGCAGTTAGCAGCTGGCTCCACGGCACAAATAGAACAAAGAACAAAGAACAAAACAGCATGGGAACAGGCTCTTTGGCCCAACGAACCCACGCCACCACCTTGATGTTCATTCTTCCTACTGATGAGAATCATTATTTTTCCGGGTGTATAAGATTTGATTTTTTTCTCTCACCATGCTATAAATGTTAAGTTAATTGGTCTATGCCTTTCTGATTTCTTTCTGCTTTCTTACATGATTGGAAATGTTATATACACAGATTTCCAATTTCCTGTGATGTTTTCTAAATCTATAAAATTTGGAAAATCACAACAAATGCATTCACTATCTTTTCAGTTGCTTCATTTAAGAGTGAGATTGTGAGCCGTTGTGTCCAATCATGTTGGCTGCCCCATCACTTGTGAGGCCTTTGCAATCAATCCAGTTGACTTTACAACCTTATAGCTATTAAACGCTTCAAACATCTGTGCATCATCTGTGTTGGTTGGGAATATCAAGCAGCACATTCTCCTCATATCTACGTGGGTTTCCTTGGGTACTCCAGTTTCCTCCCACAGTCCAATGATTAGGTTGATTGGCCAGACTAAAAAATTGCCCCTTAGTATCCAGGGATGAGTAGGTTAGAGGGATTAGTGGGTATGATGTGTAGGGATATGAGGGTAGGGCCTGGGTGGGATTGTGTTCGGTGCAGACTCGACGGGCTGAAGGGCCTCTTTCTACACTGTAGGGTTGTATGATCTATGATCTATGAGCATGTCCAATCTTCAAAAATTTCATTGTGACAAGCATACCAATCTGTAATGATTGGACACAATGGCTCACAATCTCACTCTTAACTGAAGCAACTGAAAAGATAGTGAATGTATTTGTTGTTTATCCAGTTGTATAAAGATCATGAATGTAGCCTAATCCGTCATGCCAACCAGCATCCCATCCATTGATTCTGTCTACATTTCCTGCAGCCAACATAATTAAGAATGCCACACACTCTGGATATTCTCTCTTCCACCTTCCTCCTTCAGGAAAAAGATACAAATGTCTGAGGTCACGGACAACCAGCTCAAAAACAGCTTCTTCTGCTGTCAGATTTTTGATTGGATGCACCTTGCATTAACTTGATCTTCCTCTACAACTTAGCTATGACAATAATACTCCATTCTGCACTCTCATTTTTTCTCTATAAATGGTATGCTTTGTCTGAATATCACGCAAGAAACAATACTTTTCACTCTATGTTAATACATGTGACAATAATAAATCAAATTACTTGAATTGAGAAGTCCTGTGCTAATTTTAACCAAGAAATAAGCTGAATACTAAATGCCCAGCATTCTCACTAATTTGGTGAGCTACCGTGTTATCACTGAATGGAAAGGATTTGAATTTTTCAGCTGATTTCTCATCTAGAACTGTGCAAGCAATGCCTAATGCAACATGGAAAATTAATCTCTCTGCAACAGTGTGGGGCTATGCAATAAGCTACCATATAAGACGTTAATTGTGCTTTGTCGTTCAATGTTAAATTTCCATGAAGATCTTCAGTTGAGGATTTCAGTTCTTGCTGCATCCTTTGAATAAAAATCCAAAGGCTTGTTTGCAAGATCACCACACTTACTCTTCAGAACTCTTTTCAGTTTTGAGAGTTTTAAGCTTTTGCTTGTCAGTATTTCCCCAGATATAACACATGGGCTTTGCGTTATGATTTGTGTTGGCACAATTAACAAAACCATACATTAAAAAAATCACCTTCAAAGAAAAGTTAGTTTATTAGTCACAAGAAAGACTTTCATTCACACTGCAGTGAAGTGTGCATTGCAGTGTGGTGAGTTGGCAGAAAGTGTACATAACAGGCCGTGTTGACTTATAAGACTATGAGATATAGGAGCAGAATTAGGCCATTCAGCCCATTGAATTGCTCCTGCATTCATTCATGGCTGACATGATTCTCATCCCCATTCTCCTGCCTTCTTCCCACAACTCTTGATCCCCTTATTGATCAAGAATTTGTCGATCTTTAAGACAAAGACCTTCAATGATCTGGCCTCCACAGCTCTCTGTGGCAATGAGTTCCACAGATTCATCACTCTCTGGTTGAAGAAATTCCTCCTCATCTCAGTTTTAAAGGCCATGCTGTGGAGATGCCAGCATTGGATTGGGGTGGGCACAGTGAGAAATCTCACCTGATGAAGGAGCAGCACTCTGAAAGTTTGTGCTACCAAATGAACCTGTTGGACTTTAATCAGGTGTTGTGAGACATCTTGCAGTTTTAAAGGAGCATCCCTTTACTCTGAGGTTATGCCCTCAAGTTCTAGTCTCTCCTACTAGTGGAAACATTCTCTCCACATCCACTCTATCCAGGCTTCTCAAAATTCTGCAGGTTTCAATTAAATTTCCCCCTCATCCTTCTAAATTCCAGTGAGTATAGACCTAGACTCTTCAGCCAGCAAACCTTATGATGATATTGATGTGCTTGTTTTTATCCTACAGATGCTTTGGTCCACTTTGTTGTCTAACGAGGGGCATACACGCGATCGGTCGTGAGAGGCTGCTCTTGGATCTTTTTCGAGAGTATCCTAGTGCTTCACGTTGTTAGTGTACGCTTGACCTGGACCATTTGATGGGCAACACGACAGCTCAGTGACTATCGCTGTGCTGTGCAGATATATGGATTTGGGCCTGTGTTTGTGGGAGTTTGTGCATTCTCCTCGTGCTTGCGTGGGTTTTCTCCGGGTGCTCCGGTTTCCTCCCACATCTCAAAGATATGCTCTTAGGCTAATTGGCAAAACAAATTTTCCCTAAATTGTCTCAAATTTGGTTTTTAATCCACTGATCTATAAACATGGACAGGGATTGCGGGTAGAGGTAGGAACATCGGGGTGGCGGCGCGGGCTCGTTGGGCCGAAGGGCCTGTTTCCCATGCTGTTTTGTTCTTTGTTCCTTCATCCCTGTTTCTCCTTCACTCATGCAGTCATACATTGTCCTTCAGCCAAATTTACCCAGAGAGAAAATGGAAATAAAAGATCAGGTGAAATTTGGGGATAATTTTTGGTGACCCATTTTCAAATCCCATGACCTATGGTGGCAAAGTGATTAGCACTGCTGCCTCACAGTGCCAGGTTTGATTTCTGGGTTGGGTCACTGTCTGTGCGGAGTCTGCATGTTCTCCACATATCTGCCTCTGGGTTTCCTGCGGGTGCTCTGGTTTCCTCCCACAGTCAGAAAGATGTGCTGGTTGGGTGCATTGGCCATGCTAAATTCTCCATCAGCATATTCCAATAGGTGCCAGAGCATGGCCACTAGGGAATTTTCACAGTAACTTAACTGCAGTGTTAATGTAGGCCCACTTGTGACACTAATAAATAAACCTTAAACTTTAATCTTGAGTTGCACTTTGAAAAGCACTGTTCTAGATAGGACACACTGCTGTCACAGTGGCAAAGAGAGTGAACATTGAAGTTGGTGAATGGGATGCTAATCAAATGGATTTATTTGTCTTAGGTGGTGTCAGGCTTCTTGAACGTTTTTAAGCTGTACTTATCTAGGCAAGTGGAGGTCACTCCATCATGCTCCTGACTTGTGCCTTGTAGGTGGTCGACAGACTTTGGGAAATCAGAAAGTGAATTACTCTCTATAGAATTCCCAGCCCCTGACCTTTACTTGTAGTTGCAGTACTTACATAAGTAGTCCAGTTCAGTTTCTGTTAAGCCCCTGGATATTGAAAGGGGATTCAACAATGGTAATACTAATTAATAATTGGATTCTCTCTTGTTGGAGATGGTCATTTTGTGACACTTCTGTAGCATGAATGTTCCTGGTCACCTAACAGTCATAGACTGCGTTCGTATCTGGTGTTGTGAATGGTACTAAATATTGTGCAATCATCAGAAAGCATCCCTACCCTACTTTATGTTGGACGGAAGGTCTTTGAAGAAGCAGCTGAAGATGGTTGGACCTCAGACACTATCCTGAGGAATTCCCATTAGTGACATCCAAGTCTGAAACAAGCATCTTCCTTTCTGCCAGGTATAACTCCAATCAGTGGTGGGTTTTCCTTCTTATTCCCATTTACTTCAGTTTTTATAGAGCTCCTTGATGTCATATTCAGTCAAATCTGCCCTGATGTCAAGAGCTGTCACTTTTGCCTCATTTCTTTGTCCATATGCTTAGGCTAAGGCTGTGCTCAATTCAGGAACTGAATGATCCTTGCTGGATCCAAACTGCTTGTTAGCGAGCAAGTATGTGCTGCTTGATGGGGGAGGTTTTCTGATCGTTCCTGCTGGTGGGATCTTCTGGGCATTCCCTGTCCATAAAGACTGTGAACAATGGAAAATCCTGTTGACAGTGTGCAGGATTGGAAGAGCTTGCCAATGGTCAATGGCAGACCATCTCCATCTCCATTACCAGTGAGTACACTGTGAGAGTGGGTAGCGGATATTGTTCAATAGCACTATCATGACCCGTTCTATTACTCTACTGATGATTTTGCATTCATATTTTGTAATTGCTATCACATTATTTTTGTTACTAATTCATCTATCTTCTTATGAATATAGAAGATGTATGTAGGAAAAGATCTTTAAATCTGTCTTTTTACTATTTTTTTCCCCTATTCTGACCCTTTTTGGTGTTTCACTTCAATGTTGTGTACTCTGTCCCTTCCTCTCATGCTCTGGTTTGTAATTTAGCTGCAAGTAACTCATAGTCCATCAATAGAATCTCTTGCATTAGCCTTCCCAATGTCATTGGTACTCCCATGCACCATAACAGCTTGTTCTTTCTCTTTGAGAGCAGATGTGCAAGAAATGGGTTAGAAATGGTCATAGGCCATATCAACCACGGTGGGTGTGAATTCTCAGTTGAGGAAATAAGCTGGATGCTAACTTTCCAACATTTCCCCCTATCTCCCAGCATATCATGATCCCCACTACCGAAGATCAGATCACCTTTTCCAGGCCTGTGACTGACCTTGTTTGTTCTAAAGAACTTACTCTCCACAGCTTCCAAACTCATTGACCCTCAGCCTCACTCATAGGGTGAGCCATTTCTACCTCTTTCCCAATGTTCAATAACAGGACTGCCCTGGTTGGCCTATTATATCAGCTCATTCCTACCTTACGAAACATATTTCTTCCAACATCAACTCTTTTCTTTAATCTCCCCCCTTGTTCAGTTTCTTCCCATGTACATCATTGACTCTGCCAAAGTCCTCCGAGACTTTATTGGTTTCCTATTCTATTGGCCCCAATTCGTCTCCCCTACAGCAAAGATGTTGAATCTGTACACCAGCATTGTCCACCAGTGCAATCAGAAGGCTCTCTGCTTCCTCTGGAACAGTGGCCTAACAATTTCTTGTTTTTGATTTGATTTGATTTATTATTGTCACATGTGTTAGAATAGAGGAAAAAGTATGGTTTCTCACAGTGGTTAGCACTGCTACTTCATAGCTCCAGGGTCCTGGGTTTGATTCCTGGCTTGGGTCACTGTTTGTGTGGAGTTTGCATATGCTCCTCGTGTCTGCGTGGGTTTCCTCTGGGTATTCCGATTTCCTTTCACAGTCCAAAGATGTGTGGGTTAGGTTGATTGGCTATGCTAAGATATTGCCACTTAGTGTCCAGGGATGCTTAGGTTAGAGGAATTAGTGGGTATAATATGTAGGGATTTGGGGGTAGGGTCTGGGTGGGATTGTGACTGGTGCAGACTCGATGGGCCGAAGGGCCTCTTTCTGCACTGTAGGATATATGATTCTACGAAATGAGAGTGCAGAATGTAGTGTTACAGTCATAGCTAGGATGTAGAAAAAGAGTAACTTAATGCAAGGTAGTCCATTCAAAATTCTGATGGCAGCAGTGATGTGGAGATGCCGGCATTGGACTGGTATAGGCATGGTAAGAAGGTTCACAGTACCAGGTTAAAGTCCAACAAATAGCACGAGCTTTCAGAGCGTTGCCCCTTCAGCAGGTGAGTGGAGGATTTGGTTCACAAACAGAGCATTTATAGACACAAACTCAATTACAAGATAATGGTTGGAATGTGAGTCTTAACAGGTAATCAGGTCTTTACAGATGCAATAATGTGAGTGGAGAGAGGGGTTAAAAGGGTGTGAATTGTTTCTAGTCAGGACAGTGAGATGTTACAAGTTCAGGCAAGTGGTGGGAGTTACAGGTAGTGTGACACGCACCCAAGATCCCCATTGAAGCTGTCCTCGTGTGTGCAGAACTTAGTTTCAATTTCTGCTTGGCAATTCTGCATTGTCATGTGTCTTCAAGGCAGCCTTGAAGAACACTTATCCGAAGATCAGAGGCTGAATGTCCTTCACTGCTGAAATGTTCCCCTATTGGACAGGAACACTCCTGCCTGGTGATTGTCAAGTGATGTTCATTCATCCGTTGTCATAGTGTCAGTATGGTCTCTCCAGTGTACAATGCCTCGGAACATCCTTCCCTGCAGCGTATCAAGTAGACAATGTTGGCAGAGTCTCAAGAATATGTACTCTTCTCTCGCATTGTCTGTGCCTATAAAGACCTGATTACCTGTTAAGACATGCATTCCAATCATTATCTTGTAATTGAGCTTGTGTATTCAATGCCCTGTTTGTGAACCAAAGCCTCCACTCACCTCATGAAGGGGGAACACTCTGAAAGCTTGTGCTACCAAATAAACTTGTTGTCTTTAATGTGGTGTTGTGAGATTTCTTATTGTAATAGCAGCAGGGAAGAAGCTGTTCTTGAGTTAGTTGGTACGTGACCTCAGACTTTTTGCTTTTTTCCAAATGGAAGAAGGTGGAACAAAGAATGTCCAGGGGCAGCATGGTGGCACAATGTTTAGCACTGCTGCCTCACAGCTCCAGAGTTCCGAGTTCAATTCTTCACTTGGCTCACTATCTGTGTGGAGTTTGCATATTCTCCCCGTATCTGCATGTGTTTCCTCCATGTGCTCCAGTTTCCTTCCACAGTCCAAAGATGTGCTAATTAGATGCATTGGCCACGCTAAATTCTCTCTGTGTACCCGAATAGACATCGGAGTGTGGCAACTAGGAGATTTTCACAGTACATTCATTGCAGCGTAAATGCAAGCCTACTTGTGACTAATAAATAAACTTTTTTTTCTTAATTATGCTGGCTGCTTTGCAGGGCAGCAGGAATGGCAGTGTAGAAGGAGGCCATTTGGCCCATCAAACCTGCACCGCAGTAATCCCACCCAGGTCCTGTCTTATCCCTGTAACTCCACATAGGAAGGTCATGTTTGACTAAATTTGGTGAAATTCTTTGAGAACATTACATGTGCAGTGGACAATACGGAACCTATGGATGTGGCGTACTTGGATTTCCAAAAAGGCATTTGACAAGGTGCTGCACCAAAGAACCACAAGGAGTTGGTTTGCAGGTACAGCAAGTAATTAAGAAGGCAAATGGAATTTTGTCCTTCATTGCTAAAGGGATGGAATTTAAAAACAGCAAGGTTGTATTGCAATTGTATAAGGTGCTGATGAAGCCACACTTGGAGTGCTGTGTACAGTTTTGTCTCCTCACTTGAGAAAGGATATACTGGCATTGGAGCAGGTGCAGAGGAGATTCACTAGGTTGATTCTGGAGTTGAGATGGTTGGCTTATGCAGAGAGATTGAATAGCCTGGGGCTATACTCAATGGAATTCAGAAGACTGAGGGGAAATCTTATAAAAACATACAATATTATGAAGGGAATAGAGCAGCAAAGTTATTTCCACTAGCAGGTGAAATGAGAACTACGGGGCATAGCCTCAAAATAAGGGGGAGCAGATTTAGGACTGAGTTGAGGAGGAACTTCTTCACACACAAAGTTGTGAATCTGTGGAATTCCCTGCAGAGTGAAGCAATTGAGGCTACCTCACTGAATGTTTTTAAGGCAAGGATGAATTCTTGAACAGTAAAGAAATTGAGGATTATGGTGAGCAGGTGAGTGAGTGAAGCTGAGTCCAAGAAAAGATTGGCCATGATCTTACTGAATGGCAGAACAGGCTCAAGGGACCAAATGGCCTACTCCTGCTCCTAGTTTTTATGTTCTTGTATTTTTATATTTACCCTTCTAATCCCCTTGACATTAAGGGGCCATTTATCCTGGCCAATCAACCTAACATTTTTGGACATTTTTGGATAGTCACTGGATAGGAGGTTGATTTACGTTGATGAACAGCCTTTTGTAGTTACTTGAGGCCACCTGCTGAATATTTGCCACATTTTCTGGTTTTATTTCAGAATTCTAGCCACCTCAGTCTTTTGTATTAGGGAAGAAATATTTTTTAGAGTGAGTGCAGAACAGACCTAGTGGAATGTGATTCAAACCTGAGGTTGAAAAAAAGGAAAAAGAAAGAAATGATGAGGAAAGATTAAACAAACTAAAGTTGTGTTCCCTGAAATTTAGAAGGTTCCAGGCATTTTGTTTGGCAGTTTGAAGATGTTAGGTGTAGATTGGGAGAAATTCTTTCCACTAATTCGGGTGTTCTGGGAACAGGAAATCTAATCTAAATATTAGAGACAGATCATTCTGGAGTGAAATCATGATAAAAGAAGTTGGAATTATTTTCTCAAATGGCAATTGATGTGTGATCAATTGTTAATTTTAAAACTAAGATCGATAGATTTTTATTAATTAATGGTATACGGGAATGTGGAATTCAGTCAGCCATGATCCCATTTTAGGAAGGGAGAGACTTGAGGGATAAGTGGACTTTTTTTGGCTGGTTCTACATTCCTATCATGATGTGGCCAAGCTGGTAAACAGGTTGGCTCAGCCTGAGCTAGTGCCAAGGGAGAAGACTGTGATTGTTGGCGAGGGAGTAAAATTAGTGCTGTGGTATGAAACGTGATGGCTTCAGCCTTTCCATGTTTAACTGCAAGAAACTGTGGTTCGTCTAAGGCTGGATGTTGGGAATAAAGCTTGACAGCACAAAATTCAGGGATGGTGGCTGAGAAAGATGGCAGGGCAAGAGTGTTGTGATCAGGTAGACACAAAGCCCCAGTATTACCTGAGCCTGAAGGAAGCAACATTTGGTTCATGTTTTTTAGTTTTTTAGTTTTAGTTTTATTATTTATTAGTCACAAGTAGGCTTACAAAGAACAAAACAGCATGGGAAACAGGCCCTTCGGCCCAACGAGCTTGCGCCGTCACCCCGATGTTCCCACCTCTACCCATGATCCTTGTCCATGTTTATAGATCTATGGATTAAAAACCAAATTTGAGACAATTTAGGGAGAATTTGTTTTGCCAATTAGCCTATGAGCACATCTTTGGGATGTGGGAGGAAACCGGAGCACCCGGAGAAAACCCACGCAAGCACGGGGAGAATGCGCAAACTCCCACAGGCACAGGCCCAAATCCATGTATCTGCACAGCATAGCGATAGTCACTGAGCTGTCGTGTTGCCCATCAAATGGTCCAGGTCAAGCATACACTAACAACGTGAAGCACTAGGATACTCTCGAAAAATCCAAGAGCAGCCCTCTCACGACCCATCGCGTGTATGCCCTTGTTAGACAACAAGGTGGACCAAAGCACCTGTAGGATAAAAACAAGTACATCAATATCATCATCTATTTACACACTTCCCAGGGACTCCCAAGGCTCATGATCCCTATTTTAATCAGTTTTCTATACCCCTCCATTCCCATTCTGTTCATGTGCTCATCTAAATATTTCTTAAATAACTCCAGAGTACCTGCCTCCACCACTTTACTTGGCAGTGCATTCCATACCCCCACCATCCTCTGTGTGAAAACACTCCCTCTAGCATCCAAATTATACCTTACCCCCCTCACCCTAAGCCCGTGACCCCTCGTGCTATTTGAGTCCATTCTAGGAAAAAGCTTAACCCTGTTTACTCTATCTATACCCCTCATAATCTTGTACACCTCTATTAGATCTCCTCTAAGTCTACGTCTTTCTAAGGAAAACAGTCCCAATTTGCCTAACCTCTCCTTGAAACTCAGACCTTCCATACTAGGCAGCATCCTGGTAAACCTCCTCTGCGCTCTCTCCAGAGTCTCCACGTCCTTCCGGTAGTAAGGCGACCAGAACTGGACGCAGTATTCCAAATGAAGTCTAACCAAAATTTTATACAACTGCAACATTAAAGGCCAGCTCTTGTACTCTATACCCCTTCCTGTAAAGGCTGGCATACTATATGTTTTCTTCACAACCTTCTCCACTTGCTCTGCCACCTTCAGAGACTTGTTCACCTGCACCCCCAGGTCCCTCTGCGTTTCTATACTCTTAATAGGTCTACCCTTTATCATATACCTCCCCACTACATTCTTTCTCCCGAAATGCATCATCTCACATTTATCAGGATTGAATTCCATCTGCCATCTATCTGCCCAAGCTACCAGCCTATCTATGTCTTGCTGCATTGCCTGACAATGCTCCTCACTATCCGCAAGTCCAGCCATCTTTGTATCGTCTGCAAACTTGCTGATCACTCCACTTCCTCCCTCTTCCAAGTCATTTATATATATTACAAATAGAAGAGGTCCCAGTACCGAGCCTGTGGCACACCACTAGTGACCGACCTCCAGATAGAGCAACACCCTTCCACTATTACTCTCTGTCTCCTATTACCAAGCCAGTTACTTATCCATCTAGCTACCTGTCCTTGTATCCTATTGGCCTTGACCTTCTCAACTAACCTCCCATGAAGGACTTTGTCAAACGCCTTACTAAAATCCATATAGACAACATCAATGGCTCGCCCTTCGTCCACCGTTTTCGTCACCTCCTTAAAAAATTCTACCAGATTTGTAAGGCACGACCTCCCCTTAACAAATCCATGCTGCGTATCCCTAATCAGATCGCAACGCTCTAAGTGCCAATACATCCTATCTCTAAGAATCTTACATTCACACTGCAATGGAGATACTATGAAAATCCCACTTTTACTTTGATTATTATTACATTTTATCAGAGCCCAGCCAACCTCAGTTCTGTGATTGATCCTCATTGAGGATGAGGATGTTGGTGGGGAAGGGGAGAACCTAGAGCTTAAGATACAAGTTCAGAAAGCCATGAGCAGTTTCGGTTAGTGAGAAGTGTTTTGTTTTGATTTGCCCTGAGTGGAAAGATCACAAAGTTCACCTGTTCCACTCATTGCTGCTGCTGAAGGGCGTTGAGAAGTAGAGGGGTCAATAAAATGGAAACAAGTGGGTAGAAATCAGTATGCGTGAAAGCCATGTTATGACTAAAAAATGGGTGCCAGCCGCATCAGTTCAACAGTTGGACTGTCTGAGGCCAATCTGTGCAGGTATTGGTCCCACTGCTGAAGGTGCGGAGCGCTTATTTTCCTTGGCTTCCCAGGCAGATGCTTAGAACAGGTGTTAGACTACTTACACATGTAAATTAGTACATCTACACAGTATTTGCTGGTGATGAGCAGGACAGCACATTCATCAGCAGCTAAACAGCTGCACACTACAGGTAGGGAAAATGAGAAAAGCAGTTCCTGAGGCTCAGCAAGAGTTGCCATCAAATCTGCACACGGCTCACACTTCAACCACCCTCCCTGAACATACCTGTTACTGGTCTAGACTGCCCAATACTTTGCTCACGCGAGCTGCTGATAGAGGTACGCCAATGTAGGGGACACTGATGCTTTTGTATTCACCCACGTGTGCTCTTTTAGTCATTGTCAATTCTAGGCCTATACATGCACACGGATCAAAATCTACCCTGGGATTTTTTTTGTTAAAAATCACGATAATAATGAGGTTCTGTATCTGATACTAACTTAACGGTGGCTTTTATCAGAGATTGCAACTTCAGCTATGTAACACCATGGTTTACGGCTCATTGAGTCTCTGACAGCATAACTGCCACAGGTAGATTTAATTGAATGCATTTGATAAGTCAAGCAAGCAGGAAATCCCCTCCATAGCATCTAGCAGCTGCTGGTAGTGAAACAAAGCAACACATTGACACTTCACTACAAGCCTGCACATGGGAATATTTGAAACACGTCAGTGGCAGGCTGCACGTAGGATGTACTGATGTCCTACCGATAATTTTGTGACATGCAGTTTAACCACACATCAGTTCTCGAGCTCAGTGGATTTTCCCCACTGGGTTGTTTACCAGAAGTCATGATTTCCTGTTTTACTATTTAAAGGGCATGTAATCTACAGTGACATGTGGTGCACTTCATCTGAGATATTAATAGTCTTGTAAGTCACTTCTTCACAGTTTTAATAGTGATTACAAGGCTCCCCCCGTGGGCTGGTGGGTATGACCGATGGAAAAGAAACTTGGAAGGGGGCGTCAAATGGATTTGCTGATTTGCTGCTGCTTATTTTGCACAACTGTACCATTCAAGAACTTTTTCACTTCCACTGCCTTTGCAACAGCGAGCCACACAGACCAGACATCCTCAGCTTAGATTCCACTACTGTGCGGCATCACTTGATTCTCTCTAGGGATGTCCAATTGGTCTCACTGCACTGGGACTGAGCGGTATGTGAAATCTCCCCATGGCTAACAATGGTCCTTGCTGGAGATTGCAGATGTGTGGCTATCCGATGAGGTTCAGTATGATGTTTGATGTAACATCCTGCTGCCACTTAGACGTATTATCTGATCACTCTCAAGTTTCCACCAATGATGAATGGCAAATTCTTGGCTGTGATTGAGCCTAGTGTGAGGTGCTTGCCAGAAAATTACAGACGAAAATTTGATTGTTTTGGTAACTCCTAAAGAGCTGCAGGCAGGAAAGATACCCTCATTGCAATTGAATCACGTTGAGTCCCTGCAATGCAGAAGATTCAGTTGATTGAATCAGCACTGAATCTCTGAAAGAGCAGCCCAACCCTGTCCCTTTCCCACAACGTTGTGCTATTACTGTGGCCAATCCACCTAACCTGCACATCTTTGGATACTACTGGGCAACTCAGCATGGACAGTCCACCTGCCTTTTCTCACTGTCATACATTGACTTCCTGTTAAGCAACAGCTTAAATTAAAAATCCTCAACCATGTTTTTAAATCCCTCCATGACTTTGCCCTTGTCGTGCTGTGATCTGTTTAAGCATTACAGCATTCTGTACTGTCATTCTATTTTGTGATCAGTCTTGTTTTTAGTTAACAAGAGAAAATTTAAACATTTCCCCTTGACTTTCTATTCTATCAGATTTAATGACATTCTATGATTCAATGATAGTGTCATCAATGAATCCCCCACCACTAACATCCTGGGGTTACCATTGGCCAGAAACTGAACTGATCTAGTCATATAAATACTATAGTGACAAGGGCAGGTCAGGGGCTAGAAATCACACAATGAGTAACTCAGCTTTTGACTCCCCAAGTCTGTCCACAATATACAAGACACAAGTCAGGACAGTTTGGTGGCGGTATATAAGATTTTGACTGGTACAGATAGAATGAATGCAAGCAGGCTTTTCCACTGAGGCTAGGAAAGAAAAAAAAAACAGAAGGCATGGGATAAAGATGAAAGGAAAAAAGTTTAAAGGGAATATTGGAGGAGGGGGGGACTTCTTCACACAGAGAGTGGTGGGAGTGTGGAATGAGCTGCCGGATAGTGGTAAGTGTGGGGTCACTTTTAACATTTAAGAAAAACTTGGGTGGGTTCATGGATGAGAGGGCTATGGAGGGATATAGTTCAAGTGCAGGTCATTGGGACTAGGCAAAAAATGGTTCAGCATAGGCAAGAAGGGCCAAAAAGCCTGTTTCTGAGCTGTAATTTTCTATAGTTCTATGGTAATGGAATACTCTCCCCTTGCCTGAATGAACGCAGCTTTAACAAGACTCAACAAGCTCAACACAACCCAGGACAAAGCAGCACGCTTGTTTGGCACATCATTCAACAACTTCAACATTCACTGCTTCCACTATTGAAGTACAACAGTAAAAGTGTGCACCGTCTATAAGATGCATTATACCAACTTCTTTGATAACACCTTTCCAAATCACAGCCTCTAACACAGGACAAGTGCAGCAGATGCATGGTAACAACATCAACTGAAGGTTCCATTCTAAGCCACTCACCATCCTGACTTGGAAATATATTATCTTTCCTTCACTGGGACAAATCCTGGATCTCCCTTCCTAACAGCACTGTGGGTATACCTACATCAGATGGACTGCAGCAGTTCAAGAAAGTAGTTCACCACCACCTTCCCAATGGCAATTAAGGGTGGGCAATAAATGGCTGGTTAAGCCAGCGACGCCAACATCCCATGAACAAATGCAAATTAAAATCATTTTATCATTCTACCATTGGCATGTGTGGCCTGAACTGCCAAGATCCCAAGGATCAGAGTTCCTTTTGCTAACTCTCCTGGTTTGTGATCTTTCTCTCATTTAAAACACTCATTAAATCTATTGATCTAGCTTTTCGTCATCTAGTCTAACATGTCCTTCTGCAGCTAACTATCAAATTTAGTTTGATAAGGCTTGTGAGGAACAGTCTTGATTGTTTATTCTGTTAAAGGTGCTGTATAGATCAGAGTTCTTGACGTTGATAAGGGTTGTCCTTAGGTGTTATCATGACTAGATTTCCAATTCTGCTTCATCAGTAAACTGCCCCCTGATTTACATTTCCTATTCAATGGAAATGTGGTCCAAAGTCCAACATTAGTTATACCTTGGAACTCACTATTTAAACACAGGAATTGTACCCTGCAGCTTTCCTTATGTCCAATAAAGGGCGTGCTTTAACTTTAGACCAATAATTATTCATAGTCATAATAGCAGCCTCGGACGATGTCAAGACATCTCAGGCTTTATTATGAGCAAAATATATTTATTGGTAAAGAGAAATCAGGACAGGGGAGAGTAGCCAAGACTGCCTTGGGGCAGAGCCTCACTTTTTATGTGCTTACTACATGGCCAGTGAATATTTCTGCATGAGAAAGGACTCCACCCTCTGGTGTCATTGGTCCCTCAAACCATTGAGGCTTTTAGAGGCTTAGAGTCATAGAATCATAGAGGTTTACAGAATAGAAACAGACCCTTTGGCACAATTTGTCCATGCTACCCTTATTTAAAAACACCTAAGCTAATCCCAATTGCTGCATTTGGCCTGTATTCCTCTATACCCATCATACCCATGTAACTATCTAAATGGTTCTTAAAAGGCAAAATTGTACTCGCCTCTACTACTACCTCTATCATTTTGTTCCAGACACTCAGCACTCTCTGTGTGAAAAAATTGTCCGCTGGACACTTTTTTATCTCTCCCCTCTCACCTTAAACCTATGCCCTCTAATTTTATGCTTCCCTACCTTTGAGAAAAGATATTGACTATCTACCTTGTCTATGCCCCTCATTATTTTGTAGGCCTCTATAAAGTCACCCCTCAGCCTCCTATGCTCCAGACAAAAAGTCCCACTCTGTTTAGCCTCTTCTTATAACTCAATCCATCAAGTCCTGGTGTATCCTAGCAAATTGCTTCTGCACTCTTTCTAGTTTAATAATATCCTTTCTATAATAGGGTGATAAAAATTGCACACAATATTCCAAGTGTGGCCTTAACTTCAACAAGAAGTCCCAACTCCTGTATTCAATGTTCTGACTGATAAACCAAGCATGCTAAAAGCTTTCTTCAACTTCTGTCCACCTGTGACTCTACTTTCAAGGAGCAAACAATATGTACCCCTACATCTCTTTGTTGTATAACTCTCCCCAGTGCCCTACCATTAACTGACTAAGTCCTGCCCTGGTTTAATCTACCAAAATGCATCATCTTGCATTTGTCTAAATTAAACTCCATCTGTCATTCGCCAGTCCACTGGCCCAATTGAACAAGATCCTGTTGCAATTGGAGATAACTTTCTTCACTGTCCACTACACCACCAATCTTGGTGTCATCTGCAAGCTTACTAACCATGCCCCCTATATTCTCATCCAAATCATTAATATAAATGACAAATAACAGTGGGTCCAGCAGTGATCCCTGAGGTAGACTGCTGGTCACAAGCTTCCAGTTCGAAAAACAACTATCTACAACCACCTTCTGGCTTCTGTCAAGAAGTCAATTTTGTATCCATTTAGGCACCTCACACTGATTTCCGTGAGATTTAACTTTATGTAACAACCTACCACGCAGTACTTTGTCAAAGCCTTGCTAAAGTCCATGTAGGCAACATCAGCTGCACTGCCCTCTTCTACCTTCTTGTTTACCCCCTTCAGAAAACTCAATTAAATTTGAGTATGATTATTAAATATAAATTTGAGTATGATGATGATTGAGTATAATTAAATTTGATTATGATTTTTCACTCATAATCAGTCCTTACATCTCTAAATGCCTGTAGATCCTGTCTCTCAAAATACTTTTCAACAATTTACCCACCACAGATGTGAGGCTCACTGGCCTGTAGTTCCCAGGCTTTTTCCTGCAACCCTTTTTAAACAAAGGCACAACATTTGCTACCCTCCAATATTCAGGCACCTCACTTGTGACTATCAATGATTCAAATATCTCAACTAGGGGACCAGCAATTTCCTCCCTAGTCTCCGATAGTGTCCTGGGATATTCTTCATTAGATCCTGGGGATTTATCTACCTTGATGCACTTTAAGACTTCCAGCACCCCCTTCTCTGTAATATGTACACTCCTCAGTATTTATTTCCTCAAGTTCCATAGCATCCATGGTTTTCTCAACATTAAATATTGATGAGATATATTCATTTAGGATCTCACCCATCTCTTGTAGATCTGCACATAGATGACCTTGTTGATCCTTAAGAGGCCCTTCTCTCTCCCTTGTTACTCTTTTGTCCTTTATATATTTGTAGAAGCTCTTTGGATTTTCCTTTACCTTATCTGTCCAAACAATTTCATGTCCCTTTTTTGCCCTCCTGAGTTCTCTCTTAATTCTACTCCTATGCCTCCTATGCTCTTCAAGAGATTTATTTGATCCCAGCTGCCTATGCACGTCATGGGCCTCTTTTTTCTTCTTGACCAGGGCCGCAATATTCCGAGTCATTCAGGGTTCCTGATATCTGCCAGCCTTGTCCTTCACTCTAAGAGGAATGTGTTTACCCTCAACCTGGTCAACACACTTTTGAAAGTATGCCACTTACCAGCCATCCCTTTGCTTTCCTATAGACTCCCCCAATTAACTTTTGAATGTTTCTGCCTGATACCATCAAAATTGGCCTTGCCCCAATTAAGAATTTTAACTTTTGGGACAGACCTATCGTTCTCCATAGCTATCTTAAAACTAATAAAATTATGGTCAGTTGTCCCAAAGTGAACATTTTTGTTACCTTATTTCCCAAGAGAAGGTCAAGTTGGGCCATCCACATCCTGAATTTTGTGCTGTGCTGTCTTAAAGCGATAGATCTCTCAAACTATTACAATAGCCTTTCTAATCTCTATAAGTATTTACATGTTTAGCAATCAAAGACATATCTAAAGTAAAAGAAAAGGATGTTGATAACCCATGCATGTTGAAAGATATGTGCAGATAGGAAATGGCATCTGTGGATGAGTGATAAAGATCGTTTCCACCCCCCCCCAGACCATTCCTTGATGGCAGGCTAAGTGGAGGTGCCACTAAACAAAATGGGTGTGAAGAGACTGGTCTGACTTGGCATTCTGGGAAATATTTGTCAGAGCATCAGAGTGCAGTGTGATCACTCTGATCAATTTCTGCACTGTGGATATCCCCTGTGAAGCCTGAGGAAAGATAGTGCACCTTAAAGATAGTAAGAAAATCCAGGAGTGCCTTTAACTGAGTGAACAATCAAGCATATACACATGAAGTGTTGTCCCTCAGTCTTTTACACTTTGGCTGCTCACCCGCATCAAGCTTTCACACAAATGTTTATTGTGTTTCGCTGCATTCCAAAAAGACACACATTCCGGCTGCAATGTAAAAATAGAAAATCTTGGCTTGCTGACTTCTTTTTTAGGGAACAGCACGCCCAAAGTTCTTTCCAATACAATCAAGCATGCACAAGGCAGGATGTTCCTCTGTTTTGCTGCTAGTTTTACTCGGGTGGAAAATTTGGCCAGGTTCCAGGTAATTTTCATGTGCATGTTTGTTTTCTGCTGTTTCTTCTGCGGGGCACTGGAAGAGGCAACCCACAACAAAAATATGTTTGGCCAGTTAAACTTAAATGACAATGATAATTGAGAACGTATGACAAATGTCACACGTTTGATTAAATGGCTTGGTGGCAAATAAACAGCAGGGTCCATTTACAGGAACAACTTAAAATGCTCTGCAAAAGTATATTTGATTAAAATACAAAAGCACAGCAAGAAGGATCCATCTATGGCTTATTCAGGAAGCTCATGATATCATTAGAAACATAGAAACATTGAACATTATAGCACAGTACAGGCCCTTCAGCCCTCAATGTTGTGCCGAGCTATGTTCAATCTCAAAATCAAGCTATCCCACTCCCTGTAATACTGGTGTGCTCCATATGCCTACCTAATAACCACTTGAAAGTTCCTAAAGTGTCCGACTCCAATATCACAGCAGGCAGTGCATTCCACACTCCAACTACTCTCTGAGTGAAGAATCTACCTCGGACATCCCTTCTATATCTCCCACCGTAAACCTTTTAGTTATGCCCCCGAGTAACAGCTACCTCCACCCAAGGAAATAATCTCTGCACATCCAGTCTATCAATCCCTCTCGTCATCTTATAAACCTCTATTAAGTCGCATCTCACCCTTCTCCACTCCAAAGAGAAAAGCCCCAGCTCCCTCAATCTTTTCTCATAAGACCTACCCTCCAAACCAGGCAGCATTCTAGTAAATCTCCTCTGCACTCTCACCAATGCTTCCACATCCTTCTTATAGTGAGGTGACCAGAACTGAGCACAATATTCCAAAAGTGGTCTCACTAATGTCCGGTATAGTTGCAGCATAACCCCACGGCTTTTAAATTCAAACCCCCTGTTAGTAAATGCTAACACACTATGAGCCTTCTTCATGATTCTATTCACGTGAGTGGCAACCTTCAGAGATCCGTGGATATGAAAATTAGATTAAAAGAAGTGGCTTATAATGTTGTAAAGATTAACAGAAGGTCTGAGGGTTGAGAATGTTTTAGAAACGATAAAAGATGTATCAAAAAGTAGATAGAGCATGAAAAAAGTTGAAAACAGAAAAGTAAATTAGCTGGAATTATAAAAACAATGGCAGAATTATTTGCAAGGTTTCAAAAAGAGATTGATACAGAGATAATGCATGCGCTGGCCAAGATTTTCCAAAATTTCTTAGATTCTGGAATTCCCCTTGCAGAATTGTAGGAAAGAAATGTAACACTGCTATT
The DNA here is from genome assembly GCA_024679065.1 of Sphyrna mokarran. Classification (NCBI taxonomy): domain Eukaryota; kingdom Metazoa; phylum Chordata; class Chondrichthyes; order Carcharhiniformes; family Carcharhinidae; genus Sphyrna; species Sphyrna mokarran. The sequence continues at coordinate 35,107,508 of JAGIQG010000001.1, forward strand.
CAAGAAATAAGCGAGAAAGAAAACAAATGTATCACAGACCAGTTGGTGTGGCATCAGTCACTGACAAGTGTTGCAATAATTTATTAAGGAATTCGTAACCATGTTAAATAAATAATGTATTATCAGATGAAGCCAACATGGCTTTATGAAAGGTAAATTGCGTTTGACTAACTTATGAAATTGTCAGGGACATAACAAATAGGATAGGTAAAGGGCAACCAGTGGATGTAGCGTACTTGCATTTCCAAGATGTCACATACAAAATCACTGCACAAGCAGTCTGTGTCCATATGCAACAAGTAAGAAGTCTCACAACGCCAGATTAAAGTCCAACAGGTTTATTTGGAATCATCCAGCTTTTGGAGCTCTGCTCCTTCACCACATACAGCAAGACCTGGGCCAGAGTTCACCAGCTGTTCAGGCCCTACTGCCACTGCCAGCGAGAACAGAGATTCTGGCACTCTCCATTCACTGCAATGGACCCGGAGGATCCCAACTCGGGCGAGGTTGGAGAAACCAGTCTGTGGCAATATTTGGCTTGGGTTGATAAATGGCAAGGAACATTCATGTTACACTGGTGCCAGGCAATTATCATTCTAACAACAGAGAATCTAACCATCTCCCTCAACAGTCAATGATATTGTTATTGCTGAATCCCCACAATCAACACTCTGGGGGTTAACATTGATCAGAAGTTGAACTGGACCAACTATATAAATGCTGGGAACTATGGAGTGAGCACCTTATCTCCTGGCTCCCCAAAGCCTGTCCACCAACTGTGAGACACAGGCCAAAAGTGTGTTGGAATAAAAGTTTATTTCATTCATTAGTCACAAAAAGGCTTACACTGCAATGAGGTTACTGTGAAAATCATCTAGTAGCCATACTCCAGCGCCTGTTTGGGTACACTGAGGAGAAATATAGCACAATGCACCTAACCAGCATCAGTTTGGACTGTGGGAGGAAACTGCAGCACCTGGAAGAAATCCATACCATCATGGGAAGAGTGCGCAGATTCTACACAGACAATGACCCAAGCTGTGAATTGAACCATGTCCCTCGCGCTGTGAGGCAGCAATTTTAACCACTGTGCCACCGTGCCACCATTACCTCCACTAAAGGTAAAAGATGGAGTTTCCATAGTCCCAGGTGACGATAGGCTGACTGGTGGTAATTTTAACCTGTGGATCATCACACCCAAGGTGAGGGGTGAGGTTAAAAAGACCAGTCTTCATGAATAATCATGGCTGATATGGGAATGAATCCATGCTGTTGGTGTCACTCTGCATCACAAACAACCATCAGCCAATTAAGCTGGCTGACTCTCTTGCAGTGCAGCTCCAATAACACTCAAAGAAACTCTGCAGCATTCTGAACAAAGCAGCACACTTGATTGACACACTACCCACGACGCTCAACCTTAGATTGGTTCCACTGGTCAGTGCAACATTGAGGGCCAAAGGACCTGTACTGAGCTGTAATGTTCTATGTTTTATGTTCAGTCTCTTCACCACTTATGTACAGTGACAGTAATGTGTAACATCTATGTGATACATTGCAACAAGATACCAAGGCTCCTTCAACAGCACCTTCCAAACTCACAACCTGTACCACCTAGAAGAACAAGGGCAGCCGATGAATGGCAATGCAACCACCTGCAAGTTCCCTTTCAAGTCACTCACCACTCTGACGTGGAACTATATTGTTGTTTCTTCATTATCACTGGTTCAAGATCTTGGAGCTTTACTTCCTAATGGCACTGTGCGTGTTCCTAACTAGATTGTAGCGTTCAAGGAAGCAGCTTATCACCACTTTGGAGATGGCCAAAGGGAGCAGGTCTCTGGGGGTGAGCCTGCTGAGAATGCTCAGGTGGGTAGGGGGAATAAGAGATTGGGCCTAGTAATTGGAGACTCCAGAGTTAGAGGGACAGATAGGAGAGTAAATAGTAATAAAAGTGACTCAGGGCTGGTGTGTTGCCTCCCAGGGGCTGGGGTCCAGGATGGCGCAGATCGGGTTTTTAAGATTCTTAAGGGAGAGGGGAGTCAGCCCCAAGTCATAGTTCATGTAGGGACACATGATATAGGAAGGACGAGGGAAGGGGATATTAAACAGAAATTTATGGAGTTGGGGTGGAAGCGTAGGGCCAAAACTGGCAGAGTGGTTATCTCTGGACTCTTGCCTGTGCCAAGGGATAGTTTAGAGAAGAATAGAGAGAGGGAATGTTTGAACTCGTGGCTGCGGGGATGGTGCAGGAGGGAGGGGTTCAGGTCCCTGAACAATTGGGACTCATTCTGGGATAGGTGGGACCTCTACAAGAGAGATGGTCTACACCTGAACCAGAGGGGAACTAATATCTTGGGGGGAAAATTTGCTAAGGCTATGCAGGGGGCTTTAAACTGATTCGGGGGGGGTGGGGGGTGGGATCCTAAGTAGTTGGGGTGCTAAGAGGGATGAGAGTAAGGGGGTCATAGAGGAAAGCTGTAAAACACAGCAGCGTACGGGGGGGGTAGGGCATGGTTTGAAATGCGTATACTTTAATGCAAGGAGTATTCGCAATAAGGGGGAGGAACTTGCAGCTTGGACCAGTACCTGGAACTTCGATGTTGTGGCCATTTCAGAGACTTGGGTAGAGCAGGGAAAAGAATGGATGTTGCAGGTTCCAGGGTTCAAATGCTTTAGTCGGAGTAGAGAAGGAGGTAGAAGGTGGGGAGGAGTGGCATTATTAGTCAAAGACTGTATCACAGTGACAGAAAAGAAGTTTGATGAGGACTTGTCTGTTGAGGTAGTATGGGCTGAGATTAGAAACAGGAAAGGAGAGGTCACCCTGTTGGAGTCTTTTATAGACCTCCTAAAAGTTCTAGAGAGGTTGAGGAAAGGATTGCAAAGTCAATTCTGGTCAGGAGTGAAAGTAATAGGGTAATTGTTATGGGGGATTTTAACTTTACTAATATTGATTGGAATAGCTATAGCTCTAGCTCGTTAGAGGGGTCAGTTTTCGTACAAAGTGTGCAGGAAGGTTTTTTGACTCAGTATGTAGATAGGCCAACTAGAGGTGAGGCTACATTGATTTGGTGCTGGGCAATGAGCCAGACCAGGTGTTAGACTTGGAAGTTGGTGAACATTTTGGTGATAGTGACCACAATTCGGTTACGTTCACCTCAGTGATGGATAGGGATAGGCATGAAGATGGGGGCAGTAGTTATAGCTGGGGGAATGGTAATTATGAGGCCATAAGGAGGGAATTAGGGTGCATAGGTTGGACTAGGAAACTACAGGGACTGGGAACATCTGGAATGTGGAGCTTATTCAAGGAGCAGCTGCTGCGAGTCCTTGATAAGTATTTCCCTGTCAGGAAATGGTCGAGTAAGAGAGCCTTGGTGTACGAAAAAAGTTGATTTGCTGGTTAAGAAGAAAAAGGAGGCTTATGTCAGGATGAGGCTCGAAGGCTCAGATAGTGCAATGGATAGCTATAGATTAGCCAGGAAGGAGGTAAAAAGTGAATTGAGGAGAGCTAAGAGGGGACACGAGAAGATGTTGGCTGATAGGATTAAGGAGAATCCTAAAGCTTTCTGTCGATATGTTAAGAATAGAAGATTGGTTAGGGCAAGATTAGGGCCAGTCATAGACAGCAGTGGGAAGTTGTGCGTGGAGCCTGAAGAGATTGGTGAGGCACTGAATAAATATTTCTCTTCAGTATTCACACAGAGTGCTGGAAATGTAGCTATGGAGAACACTGAGGTAAAGGGTTGCAAATTGGGAAGTATTGTAGTAGATAGGGAGGATGTGTTAGAAATTCTCGAGGGTTTGAAGTTGGATAAGTCCCCTGGGCCGGACGGGATTTACCCTAGGATTCTCTGGGAGGCAAGAGAGACGATTGCAGAGCCTCTGGCTCTGATCTTCAGGTCGTCGTTGGTTACGGGTGTGGTTCCGGAGGATGGAGGATAGCGAATGTGGTCCCGTTGATCAAGAAGGGGAAGAGAGACTTTCCTGGGAATTATAGGCCAGGGAGTCTTACTTCTGTTGTGGGCAAAGTATTGGAGAGAATTATTAGGGATAGGATTTATAGTTATTGAGAGAGAAATGAATTGATTGGGGATAGTCAGCATGGTTTTGTGAAGGGTAGGTCATGCCTTACTAACCTCATTGAGTTTTTTGAGAAAGTGACCAAAGAGGTGGATGGGGGTAAGGCGGTTGATGTAGTATATATGGATTTAGTAAGGCGTTTGATAAGGTTGCCCATGGAAGACTTCTACAGAAAATGCAGATGTGTGGAATAGAGGGTGATTTAGCTAATTGGATTAGGAATTGGCTGGCAGATAGAAGACAGAGGGTGGTGGTTGATGGGAGATATTAATCGTGGAGTTCGGTGACGAGTGGTGTGCCTCAGGGGTCTGTTTTGGGGCCCCTGCTGTTTGTAATTTTTATAAATGATCTGGATGAGGGTATTGAAGGATGGAGTAGTAAATTTGCGGATGACACCAAAGTCGGAGGAGTGGTAGATAGTGAAGAGGGGTGTTATAGTTTGCAGAGAGCCTTGGACAAGTTGCAGAGCTGGGCCGAGAGGTGGCAAATGGAGTTTAATGTGGAAAAGTGTGAGGTAATTCACTTTGGCAGGAATAACAAATGTGTAGAGTATAGGGCTAATGGTAGGACTCTCAATAGTGTTGATGAACCGAGGGATCTTGGTGTATATGTTAATAGATCCCTGAAAGTTGGCAATCAAGTCGATAAGGTTGTTAAGAAGGCATATGGAGTCTTAGCTTTTATTGGTAGGGGATTGAATTTCGGAGCCGCAACGTCATGTTGCAACTGTACAAAACTCTAGTGCGGCCGCACTTGGAGTAGTGTGCAGTTCTGGTCCCCACATTATAAGAAAGATGTGGAGGCATTGGAGAGGGTACAGAGGAGGTTTACCAGGATGTTGCCTGGTATGGAGAGCAGGTCTTATGAAGAGAGGCTGGGGATTTGAGGTTGTTTTCATTAGAAAGGAGGCGGCTAAGATGGGATCTTATCGAAACATATAAGATGATTAGAGGTTTAGATAGGGTGGACAGTGATAGCCTTTTTCCTAGGATGGAGAAAGCTAGCACGAGGGGACACAGCTTTAAATTAAGGGGTGATATTTATAGGATGGATATCAGAGGTAGGTTCTTCACCCAAAGGGTGGTTCGGGAGTGGAATGCCCTGCCTGCAGCAGTTGTAGATGCACCAAGTTTGGTGGCGTTAAAGAGGTTAGTTGATAAGTATATGGAAGAGAAGGGAATGGTTTAGTTTGGAGGGTCATTGCTTTTTATATTGGTCGGCGCAACATCGAAGGCCGAAGGGCCTGTTCTGTGCCGTAATGTTCTATGTTCTACTTTCTCAAGGGGAATTTTGAGATGGTAACAAATCCTGGTGTAGCCAGTGATGCCTGCATCCCATGAATAAATAAACAAAGAAAAAGTAAAGGCACATGAAGTGGGCCATGGATGGAGGATTGATTCATGGATAGGAGGAAATACAACATTTTTAAGTTAGCAGTTTCTCATTAGTGAGATGTCATGAAGTTTCAGCTATTTACAATCTATATTGATGACTTTGGCGAAGAGACAGGGCGTAATGTAATCTAAAGTCACTGGCAGGACCAAGTTGAATGAAAATGCAAGTTCTGAAGGAGAGGCCACATATCCTGTGGTGGCAGCGGGTCTTGTCAGGTTGGAGCTGGAAAATCCTAATCATAGACAAGTTAAGTGAGTGGGCCACAAAGTGGGGAGATGGAGTATAATGTAAGGAATTTTGAGCTTATTTGATAGACAGAACAGAAAAACAGACTTTTTAAAAATAGCATAGAAATTTGAGGACTCATACCAACCAACTCAAGAACAGCTTCTTCCCTGCTGTCATCAGATTTTTGAAGGGACCTACCTCGCATTAAGTTTATCTTTCTCTACACGCTAATTATGAGAGTAACACTATGTTCTGCATTTGCCTCTCTATCAATGACATGCTTTTTCAGTATAGTACACAAGAAACAATACTTTTCTCTGTAGTGATAATAAATTAAATTAAATCAATTCAAAAGGAAGATACACTTACATTGGAGGAGCATGATAGCATAGGTACTGAGGTTATTTCTCTGGCTGTAGAATCTACACTATGCAGCATAATCACAGGATGAGGGGATGAACTTCTAGGACTGAGAAGTCTAAGACTGGGAATGGTTTAGTTTGGAGGGGCATTGCTTTTTATTTTGGTCGGCACAACATCGAAGGCCGAAAGGCCTGTTCTGTGCTGTAATGTTCTATGTTCTATGTTCTAAGAGATATTTCTTTACCCAAAGGATTGTGAGTCATTGGAATTCTCTACCCCAAGGGGCTGCCCAACCATTGAAAATATTAAAAGTTGGGATAGGCAGATTTTTTGCTTCTCTCAGGGAATCAAGCAATTTGGAATAGGATTTGAAGATGAATACCAGTCATGATTTATCGAATGATAGAGCCACCTCGCTAGGCTCTCTGATATATTACTGCTCCTGTTCTTTATTTTGATGTTCTTATTTTCTAACATTACTGCCTCAGCGAAGCTGAATGCTGCTTCTGCCTGTGTACCTTAGAGATCTGTCATTGTTAGGCGTTGGAGAACATGGAAACTAAATATTCAAAGTAAAATATTCATCTGAGGCACCCTCACTGAATGGCTGAGTGCTTGAAAGGTGTGCTGAGCCTGTAAGGAGACGAATTCTCACAATTTACTTCGCAGATGGTAGATTTAATATTGCATATACTATTTGCAGAACATGGAAATAAATGAGGAATGTGAAGATATTGAACCTAAAGCTAAAAGGACCCTCAACAGTGTCATTTTATGAGGTAGGTGTTCCAAACAGTCATGACATGAAGTATGATATAGAAGTATTGTCACTGAACTAGTAATCCAGAGTTTCGGGATAATACTTTGGGGAACCGAGATTTGGATCCCATCATGGGTTCAAACCCACCAGGGAAATGCTGGGAAGTCAGTAGAAAATTTGAAAGTATAATCTGATGACCATGAAACTATTATCGACTGTTGTAAAATTCCCTTTGGTTCACTATGTGCTTTGGGGAAGGAAATCTACCGTCCTTACCTGGTCTAGCCTACATATGACTCCAGACTTACAGCAATGGGGTTGACTCTTAATTATCCTCTGAAGTGGCCTGGCAAGCTGCTCAGTTCAGTTCAAGGATAATTCAGGGATGGGGAATAAATGCAGTCCTTGGCAGCGATGCCTACATCTCTAAATGAACAAAATAAAGCAATTGGAATGTGAGCCATAAAGCCTTTTCCCTCCTCGCTTACATTTCAATCTCTAATCTGTGCCAAATTATTGCCCAAGTGGGACATTTGCCCTCAGCAGAATGAATTCCAATTGACAGTAGTCGAATCACTCTGCCTATACTATAAAGTTTATTTATTAGTCACAAGTAAAGCTTACATTACAGTGCAATTAAATTACTATGAAATTCCCCTGGTTGCCACAGTCCAGCGTCTGTTCAGGTCAATGCACCCAACAAGCACATCTTTCAGAACTTGGGAGGAAACTGGAGCACCCAAAGGACGTGGGGAGAACATGCAAACTCCACACAGTGCCCAAGTCGGGAATTGAAATAAGTCCCTGGTGCTGTGAAGCAGCAGTGCTAGTCACTGCTCTACTTGTCACCCATATATTGCCAATCATTCACAGATACTGGCAAAGATGCATTAGGTGGAGATAAATCGTTGGGCCGAAGGGCCTGTTTCCCGTGCTGTGTTGCTCTTTGAAATACAAACCATTGTGAATCATTTCTCAATTCTTCCCTCCCTAAACTGAATTTGATCATTGCTGTCAGGCTGCATAGCTTGAGGATGGTTCCACTTAGCCCAATCTCTTGTTGTGTACAATGGGGGTGACCCAAAAGTAAGACCAGTGCCCAGTTGACTGCATGGAGAACTGTATGCTGCAAACTGAACCAATTTTTCTATGTCCCTGAAAGAGGCAGGAATTTAAAACCTAACAAATGTCAAAAACTCAAAAAAAGCACTGTTCTGCTCCTGGTTACAACCATCAAGGTAATTTACTCTTATTCAGGAGTAAATGATCACTGATGACTAATTGAACACTCATAATTCCCAGATCAATACTAAAATCAGCAAGATGCCATTTGAAAGGAAACCTCCAAGTTAGGAGTGGAGTACTGATTTTGCATGATATTCTGGTCTTCATCTGCCAAGAGTGTAGATTATCATTTACTCTGTGTTCCATTGAATATGTCTGAACTCCCAATGAATATTCTGAACATGGAATGCTTCATTATGGAAGTACGTATTTTTCATGATCTATCCTTGTATGCCTTCAAAGCATCCTGAAAAAGAAACAGTAAACATAGCCTGTAAAGTAACAAATATTCCTTGCTGAACTTTATGTAATGGAGCATGTTGTACCTGAATGTATTCCTCTATCTGCTATTACTGGGGATGTGCTAATCCAGTTCATATAAATGGATGAGCATCTGCATTGGAGTAGGAGGCAGAAGAATGTTGCGCAAATCCAATAAGTGTTCATTGGCTAATACCACAAATAGAAAATTCTAGGATTGAATACCAGCCTAATTGAAAGGATTACTTGGTAGATGCTGTAGTTTGTACATTGTGTCCTGGCTGTAGCTTTTGATTTGATTTATTATTGTCACATGTATTACCATATCATGAAAAATATTGTTTCTTGCACTCTATACAGATAAAACACACCATTCATAGAGAAAGGAAACAAGAGAGTGCAGAATGTAGTGTTACAGTCATAGCTACAGGGTAGAAAAAGATCAACTTAATGCAAGGTAAGCCCATTCAAAAGTCTGACAGCAGCAGGAAGGAAGCTGTTCTTAAATCAGTTGGTACAAAGAACAAAGAACAAAACAGCACAGGAAACAAGCCTTTTGGCCCAATGAGCCCGCGCTGCCACCTCGATGTTCCAGCTTCTACCCATGATCTCTATGTTTATAGAACTATGCATTGGAACCAAATTTGCGAGACAATTTAGGAAGAATTTGTTTTGTCAATCAGCCTAAGAGCACATCTTTGGGGTATGGGAGGAAACCGGAGCACCCAGAGAAAACCCATTCAAGCACGGGGAGAATGTGTAAACTCCCATAGATACAGGTCCAAATCCATGTATCTGCACATCACAGCGATAGTCACTGAGCTGCCATGTTGCCCACGTGACCTCAGACTTTTGTATCTTTTTCCTGAAGGAAAATGGTGAAAGAGAGAATGTCTGGGATGCGTGGGATCCTTAATTATGCTAGCTGCTTTGCTGAGGCAGTGGGAAGTATAGACAGAATCAATGGATGTGAGGCTGATTAGCTTGATGGATGCTACATTCACAACCTTTTGTAGATCCTTGCGGTCTTGGGCAGAGCAGGAGCCATACAAAGCTGTGATACAAACAGAAAGAATGCTTCCTGTGGTGCACCTATAAAAGTTGGTAGGAGTTGTAGCTGACATGCCAAATTTTCTTAGTCTCTTGAGAAAGTAGAGGTCTTGGTGAGTTTTTTTAACTATAATGTCGGCATGGGGGGACTAGGACAGGTTGATGGTGATCTGAACACCTAAAAACTTGAAGCTCTCAACCCTTTCTACTTTGACCCCATTGATGTAGGCAGAGTTATGTTCTTCTTTACACTTCCTGAAGTCGATGACAATCTCCTTCATTTTGTTGACATTGAGGGAAAGATTATTGTTGCTGTACCAGTTCACCAGATTCTCTATCACATTCCTATACTTCTATCTTGTCATTGTTTGAGATCTGACTCACTATGTGGGTCGTTAGCAAACTTGAAAATTGAATTGGAGAGGAATTTGGCCGCGTAGTCATAGGTGTATAAGGAGTAAGTAGGGGGCTGAGGACACAGCCTTTTGGGGCACCAGTGTTGAGGATGATTGTGGAAGAGGTATTGTTGCCTATCCTTACTGATCCTAACTCACAGACCACAAAGTTCAGAATCCAGTTGCAGACAGAGATGCTGAGGCCCAGGCCATGGAGTTTGGAGATGAGTTTTATAGGAATACTAGTGTTGAAGCTGAGCTGCAGTCAATAAATAGGGATCTGACATAGGTGTCCTTGTTACCTAGGTGTTTCAGGGTTAGGTGCAGGGCCAGGGAAATGGCATCTGCTGTGGACCTGTTGCATTGGTAGGCAGACTGTAGCAGCTCCAGATCATCTAGGAGACTGGAATTGATTCGTGCCATGACTAATCTTTTGAATCACTTCAGAATGATGGATGTCAGAGCCACTGGCCAATAGTCATCAAGGTATGTTACTTGGTTTTCACTATTTGGGATGACGGTCATCTTCTTGAAGCAGATAGGGACCTCAGATTGCTGTAAAAAGAGATTGAAGATGCCTGTGAATACCCTCGTCAGCTGATCTGTGCAGGATCTGAGTGCACACCGGGTATCCCATTCGGGTCAGTTGCTTTTCATGGGTTGACCTTCAAGAATGCTGCTCTGACATCTGCAATGTTTTAATGGATATTATGGGTCAATGGATTTAGTTAACGCAGGTACAGTTATACATTATGCAGAACAGGCTGTCAAATAGCAAAGGAATTTTAATAGAGATAAATATGAGGTTGGGGAACTTTGGTAGGAAAATTACTATACTTCATAGCATTACTATACTTCAAAAATAAGAATTTGAATGGGGCATAAGAGTAAACTGACCTAAGGTTACAAGTGAACAAATTATTAAAAGCATTGCAGGTCAGCTAAAACAATTTAAAATAGGAACAAAACAGTGGGGTTTATTTCTAGGGCTATAAAATTCCAAAGTAGTACAGTTATATGAAACTTATATAGGATTTTGCACAGTTTTGCATGCCACAATATAGAAATTAGAACATAAAACATAGAACATTATGGCGTAGAACAGGCCCTTCGGCCCTTGATGTTGCGCTGACCAATTAAGAAAAAGCAATGACCCTCTAACTTAAACCATTCCCTTTTCATCCATAAACCTATCCACGGACCTCTTAAACGCCCCCAAACTTGGCACATCTACAACTGCAGCAGGCAGGGCATTCCATACCCTTACCACCCTCTGGGTAAAGAACCTACCTCTGACATCCGTCCTATAACTACCACCCCTTAATTTAAAGCTATGTCCCCTCGTGCTAGCTTTCTCCATCCTAGGAAAAAGGCTATCACTGTCCACCCTATCTAAACCTCTAATCATCTTATATGTTTCGATAAGGTCTCCTCTTAGCCGCCTTCTTTCTAACGAAAACAACCTCAAATCCCTCAGCCTCTCTTCATAAGACCTGCCCTCCATACCAGGCAACATCCTGGTAAACCTCCTCTGTACCCTCTCCAATGCCTCCACATCTTTCTTATAATGTGGGGACCAGAACTGTACACAATACTCCAAGTGCGGCCGCACCAGAGTTTTGTACAGTTGCAACATGATGTTGCGGCTCCAAAATTCAATCCCCCTACCAATAAAAGCCAAGACTCCGTATGCCTTCTTAACAACCTTATCGACTTGATTGCCAACTTTCAGGGGTCTATGCACACATACACCAAGATCCCTCTGTTCATCAACACTATTAAGAGTTCTACCATTAGCCCTATACTATATACATTTGTCATTCCTGCCAAAGTGAATTACCTCACACTTTTCCACATTAAACTCCATTTGCCACCCCTCGGCCCAGCTCTGCAACTTGTCCAAGTCTCTCTGCAAACTATAACACCCCTCTTCACTATCTACCACTCCTCCGACTTTGGTGTCATCTGCAAATTTACTAATCCATCCTTCAATACCCTCATCCAGATCACTTATAAAAATTACAAACAGCAGGGGCCCCAAAACAGATCCCTGAGGTACACCACTTGTAACCGAACTCCACGATGAATAATTTCCATCAACCACCACCCTCTGTCTTCTATCAGCTAGCCAATTCCTAATCCAATTAGCTAAATCACCCTCAATCCCATACATCTGCATTTTCTGCAGAAGCCTTCCATGGGGCACCTTATCGAACGCCTTACTAAAGTCCATATATACCACATCAACTGCCTTACCCCCATCCACCTCTTTGGTCACTTTTTTAAAAAACTCAATAAAGTTAGTAAGGCACAACCTACCCTTCACAAAACCATGCTGACTATCCCCAATCAATTCATTTCTCTCTAAGTAACTATAAATCCTATCCCTAATAATTCTTTCCAATACTTTGCCCAAATTATAAAAATGACATTGAAACTCTGGAAAAGATGCAAAGAGAAAGATTTACAAAGATGATAACAGCACTAAGAGATGACAGATTTTTGGAAAGATTGAACAGATTGGTGGCAGTTTTGTATAGAAAAGGGATGATTTAGCGCTGACCTAAAGGGTCTTCATAATTATGAATGGATTGGACAAGGAACATGAAAAGAGAGAATGGGGTGGGATTTTCTGGCTCTTCCTGTCTGCAGGATCTCCTGGTCCCACTGGAGTGATCTACTGAGGCAAATTCCCTTGTGGCAGGATGGACAAGCCATGCAAAAAGTCATAAATTTTGGTAGGACTGGAAGATCCCATCAGTAACCAATGACAAGCCGGCTCCACCAGCGGAAAGCATGTTTTGAGGTTGAAAGGAGAAGGGGGCAGGGGGAAGGAGGGATGGGGGAGGGCAAGTATTCCACTGAAGGTTTCCACTTTTATAGAATCAAAAATGAGATATCATAAATACAAGTTGGTCGCTTCAAAATTCAACAGGCAAATTATGAGATTTTTTTTAGTTGGAGAGTGATCAGAAAAATGTGGAATTGGCAATCATAGGAAGTGATTTACTCAAATAGTTTCAATACTTTCAAAAAGGAGTTATACAATTTCATTGAAGAAAGTAGAATGGAAACCCAGCAGGTTGGAATGGGTGTATGAGGAGTGGATGGAAGTCCTGGTGGATTTTTTAAATTCATTCAAAGGATGTAGGCACTTCTGGTTAGGCCAGTATTCATTGTCCATCCTTATTTGCCCTTGAGAAGGTGGTGGCAATTTGCCTTCTTGAACCACTGCAGTCCCAGTGGTGTAGGTACACTGACAGTGGTGTTAGGGGAGAGTTCCAGGATATTGACCCTACGACAGTAAAGGAATGGTGATATATTTCCAAGTTAGGGTTTTGAATGACTTGAAGGGGATCTTCAAGCTGGTGGTGCTCCCAGGTACCTGCTGCCCTATCCTTCCAAATGGTTGTGTATTTGGAAACTGCAGCCTAAGGAAGTTTGGTGACATCTTGGAGAATTCTAGGAGAATTTCACAGAAACTTGATTGCAATTTTAATGTAAATCTTACCTGTGACTAATAAACTTACTTTGGAGATGGTACACACGGCTCTCACTGTTTGTTGGTGATGGAGGGAATGAATTTGGAACTGAGTGTTTGTGGATGGTGAGCTACTTTGTCCTGGGTTTTTTAAAAAAATCATTGATGGTATATGGGCATCACTGGCTAGACCAGCATTTATTTCTCATGCCAGGTTGCCCTTGAGAAGGTGGTGGTGAGCTGCTTTCTTAAATTGCTGCAATCCCTGAGGTGTAGGTACACCCACAGTGCTATTAGAGAGAAAGCTCCAGGATTTTGACCTGGCGACAACAAGGAAATGTGATATATTTCCAAGTCAGGATGGTGAGCAAGTTGGAAGGAAACTTCCAGGCGGTGGTGTTCTCATGTATCAGCTACCCTTCTCCTTCTGGATGATACTCATTGTGAGTATGGGGAAAGTGCTGTCTAAGGAGCCTTGGTAAGGCCCTGTAATGCATCTTGTATATGGCCATGATGTGGAGATGTTGGTATTGAACAAGGTCACACAATACCAGATTATCGTCCAACAGGTTTGTTTGCAATCACAAGCTTTTGGAGTGCTACTCCTTCGTCAGGTGAAGTGGAATGAGGGGCGCCAGCACAGAACATATAGGCAGATTAACAATAGCCCGACACTAACAGATAATCAAGAATATCAACAGACAGACTAGGCCGGCTGAATAATAAATCTTTACAAGTAACCACGAGTGTCAAGAGACAAATGCAAGCAGTTAAGTATAATCAGTATGTGTGAAGTGTCAACAGGCTGGATAACAAGTGAAGGAGTAATCTAACAACTGATAATTTAAGGCAGAGACAACTACAAAGAATCAAAGAATGAGATGGTGCTAAACACTATGCAACTAATTCAGGTAAAGAGATCATCACCTGTAATCAAGGGTGTCATGTAATCTGGTGTTATGTGGCCTCTTATCTCAGAAATGGTACACATAGCTGAGATGATGTAGAGATGTCGGCATTGGACTGGGGTAAACACAGTAAGAAGTCTGACAACCATAGGGTCGAAAGCTTATGAGTTTACTATCAAATAAATCGGTTGGATTTAAACTTGGTGTTGTCAGACTTCTTACTACACATAGTTGCCACAGTTGATCAGTGGTGGAGGGTGTGAATGTTCATGGAAGGAGTCATAATCAAGAATGCTGTTTTGTCCAAGATGGTGTTGAACTTTTTAAATGCTGTTGGAGCTGCACTCTTTCAGGCAAGTGGAGAGTATTTCATCATAGTCCTGGTTTGTGCTGTGTAGAGAGTGGACAGGATTTGGGGAGTCAGGATGAGAGTCATTCATGTCAGGAATCCTAATCTCTGACCAGATCTTGCAGCCATTTATATGGCTGGTCTAATTCAATTTCTGGTCAATGATAATCCCCAGGATGTTGATAGTATAGAGTCATAGAGGTTTACAGCATGGATACAGGCCCTTTGGCCCACCTTGTCCATGCTGCCCTTTCTTCTTTAAAACTCCTAAACTAATCCCAGTTGCCGCTATTGGCCCATATTCCTCTATACCCATCTACCTATGTGACTTTCTAAATGATTTTTAAAAGACAAAATTGTACCTGCTTCTACTATTACCTTTGACACTTATTCCAGATGCTCACCACCCTCTGTGTGAAAAGATTGCTCTTCTGGATGCTTTTGTATCTCTCCCCTCTCATTTTAAACCTATGCTCTCTAGTTTTTAACTCCCCTACCTTTGGGAAAAGATATTGACTATCTACCTTGTCTATGCCCCTCATTATTTTATAATATGATCCCCTCAGCCTCCTACGCTCAAGAGAAAAATGTCCCAGTCTATCCAGTTTACAGTCTCAGTCTATATTCACGAGCGGCACAACATCACAGTGGTTAGCATTGCTGTTTCACAGTTCCAGTAACCTGGGTTCGATTCCTGGCTTGAGTCACTGTCTGTGTGGAGTTTGTACATTCTCCTCGTGTTTGCGTGGTTTTCCTCCCACAGTCCAAAGATGTGCGGGTTAGGGTGATTTGATTTGCCATGCTAAAATTGCCCATAGTGTCCTGAGATGCATAGGTTAGAGGGATTAGTGAGTAGATATGTAGGGATACGAGGGTAGCGCATGGGTGGGATTGTGGTTGGTGCAGATTTGATGGACCAAATGACCTCTTTCTGTATTGCAGAGATTCTAAGTCATTCTATCCAGTCTCTCATAATTCAATCCATCAAGTCCTGGTAGTACCCTAGTAAATCTTTTCTGCATTCTTTCTAGTTTAATAGTATTCTTTCTATGATAGGATGATCAGAATTGCACACAATATTCCAATTATGGCCTTACCAATATCTTGTACAACTTCAACAAGACATTCCAACTCCTTATTCAATGTTGTGACTGATGAAACCAAGCATGCCAAGTGACTTCTTCACCACTCTGTCCACGTGTGGCTGAACTTTCAAGAAGCTATGAACATGTGCCCCTGGATCTTTTTGTTCTGTAAAGTCTCCCCAGTACCCTACCATTACCTGAGTTCTGTTCTGGTTCAATCACCTCACATCACCTCAAATTTGTCTAAATTAAACTCCTTCTGCCGTTCGCCAGCACACTGGCCCAATTGGTCAAGATCCCTTTGTAATTGGAGATAACTTTTTTCGCTGTCCACTATGTCATCAATCTTAGTGCCATCTGAAAATATACTAACCATGCCTCCTATATTTTCATCCAAATCATTAATATAAATGACAAATAACAGCGGACCCAGCACTGACCCCTGAGGCAAACCACTCTGCAAAACAGAAAGAGGTCATTTGTGGCGGATTCAGCAATGGTAATGGCATCAGATGTCAAGGGGCAATGGTTAGATTTGGTTGGAGATGGTAATTGCCTAGAATTTGAATGTTAAAAAAATTACCCGCACACTATTGTTGACATGGATCCTTTTAGCAGCCATCTGTTTATTCACTATAACCCATCTCTTGAGGTGATCAGCCTGTCTACAGGATAGATTCAGAAATGTTCTCAATGGTAGGGGAGTCCAGAACTTGAGGTCATAATTTGAAGATAAGGGGTAAATCTTTTAGAACTGAGGTGAGGAAAAATATCTTTGCCTAGAGAGTAATGTATGTGTGGAATTCACTACCACAGAAAGTAGTTGAGGCCAAAATGTGGTCCGATTCCAAGAAAAAATTAGATATGCCTCTTGGGGCTAAAGGGATCGAGGGCTACGGAGGGGAATGGGGGATTGAGATATTGAATTTGAAAATCAGCCATGATCAAAATGAATTGCAAAGCAGGCTCGAAAGGGAGAATGACCTACCCGTGCTTCTAGTTACAGCATTAATTGATCTGGCATTCGCTAGGTGTGAGCACCAACAGTGCTTTAAAGGATGGTCTTGTATTGTGTCACTGGCCACAAGTGAGCTGGAGCTATATCAGGTGGCTAAGGGACAGAGAGCAATGAAATAGTGCCCAAACATTCTCCTGAATTGATTACATTGAAGTTATAAGAATCATTAAATACAGAAAAATAAAACATCCAGAAGTTAACTAGTGGCCTAAAATGAAAAATCAACAAATAACCTGCAATTAGATAATGATCTCATTAAAATCATCTTCTCAATTAGCACCATGATTAATGGGTGAATAGGGAGTCGGGTATTGGGCCATAGTAAAATCAGAAAATGATCCTCCAAAAAAAACACTGGAGTCTAATCTGATTGTGTTATTCATTAATTTATATCGTCCCGGTATGTGCTGTGGATCTTTAGGGTGCACTCTGAAGTCTGATCTAATCTAATTGGAGGGGCAATGTAATTCCTCCTGTTTATCATATTGGACACCTATTTAGCGCCTGAAAATTGCACTCAGGAGCAATCACATTTCTAAGCCAAAGTCTGAACACAATAGTGAAAAAAAAATAAAATGACGGAATACACATTTTAGAAGTGAGCTGCAGCTAATGGATAATGGTGTGATTCAGACTGCATGAGTCGTCAGCCTGCAAGATCCATGAGCTGCGGCCCAACAGTGAGCAGTCTAATTATTGTCGAGGTCGGGTCAAAAACCTGGGATACGAAGAGAATACAAATTCTCCTGCTGCACTGCACTGCAGAGAGCTTTAGACAGATGGCTGTGTATGTTAATCAGTGATGTAAATCAATAACACCTTGTATTTAAAAATTATGCCATTCCATTGAGAGAATATTTTAAAATGTCCCATTTATGCCTCAGAGTTATTTTTTTCTTGAATAAACAGAAATGTTTTATTGCTATAATTCTTGCCAGTTGCACTGTAATTGTTATGGTTACAGTATCCAAATGATCAGATTACTTCTAAATGTGCTGCTGGGGTGTCCTTTGCTTACAAGTGAGATGCTACTTGAGGGGTTGTACCTACTTAAATCAAAATTGATCCTGAGCTCGCCAAAAAAAAGATGTTCTGTTTTCTCAACAGCATGGAAAAAGACATTAATATTCAGAGGTGAGTTTGCCCCTTCAATGCGACGCTTCTCCACAGTTAATCAGAAATGTTGTTAAAGCTCTGCCTGCAGAGTTGATCCACATCTGCTCTTAATAAAGAAACAGGATGTGTGTGTGTGCTCACAGTGGGAAAAAGAACAACCTATTAAGTATTAGACTGACCACTTCCTGTTTAACTAGGAAATGTTAACAGTACAAAACGCTGCACAGTAAATAGAAAAAAAAATGAAAAACACAGTAACTGCGAAGAGGAAGTGCGGCTTAAACTTTTACCAAAATATGTAATAAATAATTGGCGGATGGAAATATCATTTTGTTAATCCTCACAATGCTGAAACATTGCCCTGTGTAAATTCTTCTTGACTCTTATTTCATCTCCCTTTGCGTTAAATACATTCAGTCGAGGAATGAAGCACTGATAATTGATCCTTCGGAAGCAAATCTCACTAACAGCCAACACGTCTCAGAAAATATATGATCAGCATGAGAATTCTAAATGGCACACATTTTTAAAGAAAAATAATCTGAACTCTCTCTTATCTACACAGGACCAGTAAAGATCCAAAAGGATTAGAAAATTATACTTCTTGCCAGGAATTTTTGCCTCTTGGGAGTGAATATTGGGAAATAGCGAGTGTTCTTGCCAGGATTTTATGTTGACTAAATTTTTTCTCTTGGCTATGGTCAACAGATCCGCTGTCTGGCCACATTCCAGCTCTCTCTTCTCATAACAATAACACTTGTTTTCATTTTCCACCCCCTGGCCTCTGAATCTAATGGATCATCTTTCAGCACGCATGTGCTAGTCACCCCCACTCCTGGGTGATCCACAAAGGAGAACCGTACAGATGTAGATGAGATGTCAAAGATGGGATCTGAGGTTGCGGTGGGGTGTGGGGGAGGGGGGAGGGGAGGCTGCAGGGGAATATATGTGGAAGTATACAAAATGTCTCAAAATGTAGGAGCCTGTTTTCAGCCATGTCCATAGTTGAACTGTAACATTGCCTGTCTCCTTTTGAATGAGAACCAGGAGAAACAAATAACTTATCTTTTGGAGATGAGATACAAGCCATGAACCAGGTTTGCATATCGAATTGGTTCCATTTTTTTTGCCAGATGTGGGCTAGTAGTTTTGATGCCCATAAGAGATAGGAGCAGAATTAGGCCACTCAGCCCATCGAGTCTGCTCTGCCATCCAAGCATGGCTGATATTTTTCTCACCGCCATTCTCCCGCTTTTCCCCATAACCCCTGATTCCCTTATTAACCTATCACTTGTCACACCAACCGAAGTGCTTTGATCCGAAGTGAAGCCCACACTGACAACAATATCTCTTCCACTGATGTACCTGTTTAGGGCAGATGGAGATTTTGTCCCCAGTAGAAATCAGCAGACAAAGGCAGGGTCCCAGAATGTGTGGCCAGCAGTCTAATTTCCAGTCCTATCATAATCACACCAAATTTATGGCAGGAGTGCACCTGGAAGGCTGCAGATTTTCAGGCATATGTTTCATTAAAAAATGTTTTATTTGTTTTGTTTAGGTTGAATTGTTGAGTGAAGCTATGGGACCACAATTTGCAAGCTGACAATTTTTATCTGCTGTTTATAGAAATCTTGATCCAAGCATTACGTTTCTTGGCAAGTCATTGACTATTTGCCAGGATTCAGTTTCTGCATTTTATTGCTTCGAGGAGGACGGTAACTGTTTTGCACGAAACTAAAAATTGAAGTCGAATTGCATCCAATTTATTAAGGTAGCCTCCTAGTGGAGTGGTGCTGTACACTGTAGCTCAGAAGTATTCTCTCTTTGCAGTCAACTACAGTGGTCTACAGACAACTTTTCAGGGATGATAGCTCAATTCAATGCTTTAAAACGCTGCGTTTGTTAGCAGAAAATTGAATATTTTCACTCTGAGGTAACATAGAACATAGAACAATACAGCACAAACAGGCCCTTTGGCCCACGAGTTGCGCCGATCACATCTACCAATCCACAGACCTATCTATAACCCCCTATCCTATTCTTTTCCATATACTCATCCAGAAGTCTCTTAAAAGACCCCAGTGAGTTTGCCTCAACAACCTCCGACGGCAGTCGGTTCCATTCACTCACCACCCTCTGAGTGAAAAACCTACTCCTGACATCTCCTTTGTATTTGCTTCCCTGCACCTTAAATCTGTGTCCTCTCGTAGTGACCATTTCAGCTCGGGGAAATAGTCTCTGAGAGTCCACCCTATCTATTCCTCTCAACATTTTATAAACCTCTATCAGGTCGCCTCTCAACCTACGTCTCTCCAGTGAGAAGAGTCCCAGCTCCCTCAACCTATCTTCATAAGGCCTGCCTCCCAATCCAGGCAGCATCCTTGTAAATCTCCTCTGAACCCTCTCAATAGCCTCTACATCTTCCTATAATGAGGCGACCAGAACTGCGCACAATACTCCAACTGGGGTCTGACAAGAGTCTTATAGAGCTGCATCATTACCTCCTGACTCCTCAACTCTATTCCTCGATTAATGAAGGCCAGTACACCGTACGCCTTCTTGACCACTTCCTCCACCTGCAAGGCTGATTTAAGAGTCCTATGGACCCAGACCCCGAGATCCTTCTGCTCTACAACACAGCTAAGACTCCTACCCCTTATATTGTACTCCTTCATCCCATTATTCCTGCCAAAATTGAAGTAACCTGTGGAAAGACAGAGTCCCAACTGGAAGGACAAGATGGAGAGGGGGTGGTTGGGCATTAATTATTGTGAATGAGTAACCCAATCCCATTACTGGACTCCTTGATATTTATGGCACTGATTAAGTTGCTGCACGAGGTCCTTGCTAAAAGCAGGTGGGAGACTGCCTAACATACAAACATCATAGCCCAGTGATGTCAGCTGCACTGAGACCATTCTCTCTGATTCAACTGCCCCTGCGGGGTGGAAAACAGACCTGAGGCAGTTACAGTGATGAGTGCCTTACTCCCTCTGATCCTGCTTCCTTTCCCCTCTGTACCCATTATAACATGTTCTAAGGCGCAGGCAAGCAGGATTCTCATGAACATAACTCATAGACAGAACTGAGAGGCGGGAAAACATCAGGTGATCCATCAAACTTGCCCCACAACATAAAGGCTATAATATCATAACTGAGCATTATTTTCCTTTTCCTTGCCACCCTGTCTCCAGCACTTCAGTAGTAAACAAACTGGGCCCATCAGTTCCTTCACTGTCATTAGTTCAAAATCCTCACGAACAGCACTGTGGGTGTACTGGCACAACATGGACTGCAGTGGTTCAACAAGACAGCTCACCATCTTCTCAAAGGCAACTTACGGATGAGCAATATATGGTTCTCTGCTTCTTCAACCATCCCCCACTGCCACTAGTCCCCCCCTCCTCCCCCTGCCCAAAGTGATGAGATAGGTTGCATCACTAGTGCTATCGGTCTTGCTGTTCTTTTGGTTGCTGCTGGAGCTGACACGAAGGAGCTGGAGAAAGAATTGTAGGCACAGAAAACCCAAGCCCTTACCACTTGTAGTTGTAAAGAAAGACGACCACCAGAAGCGGGAAGTGACTGCCATTCATCCAGAAGAGAAGGAGGAAGCGGAAACTGCGGCAGTACGGTGCATGAGTGTCATTTGAACAGACGTCGGACACCGTGTGCTGCCGACAGCCTCGCTTCTGAAAAGAAACAGCGCAACACCTGTGCCATCTGTTGCAGTACCTGGCACCTCAGTGCAGAGAGTGTTGCCCACACTTGATGGTGTCAAATTGAGTGCCAATCTGAACTTTTATATATCTGGCTCCTTCCAGAGTATGCCTGGGCTGGGCAGTACATTAAATTTAACCTGGACCAGGTCCACCAGGAATCCCAGGCTATAGGGATCACAGCCATAGCGGGGATGCCTATTGTACAGGGGGGGGGTCATCAACTGCACACGCACTTCGCCCTCAAGGCTCCGCTACAGAATCTGCAGAGATTCATCTACAGAAAGTAGTTCCACTCCCAGTATGCTCAACTGGCTTGTGACAACAACAATTTTGTGCATTTCTGCATGAAAAATCCTGGAAGCGTGAACAACAGCTCCATTTTGAGGAGCTCTGACATTTTAAAGGCTTTTGAAGAGGAGCCAGGCTGATGACGCCTGTGTAGAGGTCTGTCAGAGTCATAGAGCTTTAAGCATGGAAACAGGCCCTTCAGCCCAACTTCTCCATGCCACCCTTTTTTTTAAAACTCCTAAATGAATCCCAATTGCCCGCATTTAGACATATTCCTCTCTATTCATTATACCATGTAACTATCTAAATGCTTTTTAAAAGATAAAACTGTATCTATTATCACTGGCAGCTTGTTCCAGACACTCACTCCCTCTGTGTGAAAAAATTGCCCTCTGGAACTTCTGTATCTCTTCCCCTCACTTAAATCTATGCCCTCGAGTTTGAGACTTCGCTATCTTTGGGAAAAGATATTGACAATCTACCTTGTCTATGCCCTCATTATTTTATAGACCTCTATAAGGTCACCCCTCAGCTTCCTACACTCCAGAGAAAAAAGTCCCACTCTATTCAACCTATCCTTATAATTCAGTCAATCAAATCCTGGTAGCATCCTAGTAAATCTGTTCTGCACTCTTTCTATAATAAGGTGACCACAATTGCACACAGTATTCCAAATGTGGCCTTACCAATGACTTGTAGAACTTCACAAGTTGTCCCAACTCCTATATTCAATGTTCTGACCAATGAAATCAAGCATGCCAAATGCCTTCTTCACCACTCTGCCCACTCGTGACTCCACTTTCAAGGAGCTATGAATATGTATCCCATAGATCTCTTTGTTCTGTAACCATTAGCTGAGTAAGTCCTGCCCTCGTTCAATCTACCAAAATGCATCACCTCACATTTGTCTAAATTAAACTCTGTCTGCCATACATCAGCCCACTGGCCCAATTGATCAAGATCCCGCTGCAATTGGAGATAACTTTCCTCACTGTTCACTATGCCACCAATCTTGGTGCCATCTGCAAACTTACCAACCATGCCACCTATATTCTCATCCAAATCATTAATATAAATGGGCCCAGCACTGATTACTGAGGCACACTGCTGGTCACAAGTCTCCAGTTTGAAAAACAACTCTCCATAACCAATTCTTTTGACTTCTGTCAAGAAGCAAATTTTGTATCCATTTCAATACCTCATCCTGGATCCCATGAGATTTAACTTTATGCAGTGATCTATCATGCAGACTGAGGCAGAGACCTGTTATAATGAGGCCCATGTAGCCACCCGCGCGATAATGGAGAGATGCATTGGGCTCCTCAAAATGTGATTCCAGTGCCTAGTCTGATCTGGCAGGCCCTAAAATACAGCCCCCCAATCCTTTCCTGCATCGTGATGGTGTACTGTGCCCTGCACAACTCGGCTCTGCAGAGAGATGACCCATTGAATGAGGTGGAGAAGGACGTGGAAGCTGACCGACCGGGCATCACTGGGGAGGAGACTGCCCCATAGGAAGAGGAGGAGGACTATGAGGAAGAGCATGTCAAGCAACACCACTGACTGGCAATGATCTCTGTTATCTTCAAATTCAGGGTAATCAGGAATCAGGCAGCCACACCGAATGGCTGATTTCCCGTTGTGGTATTGTCAGAGATTCTGGGTACCAGCAACCTTAGGCACACTTTGTCAACTCTTATACAAACAGCTGGACACCATGCATCCAATGCAAGGCCTTTAATTATCTGTGAACAAGGAGAACTCTCTCCCTGCATCAAAATGGCTGGATTAGTTCTGACATTACAGAAAAAAAAACTTAGCAGTAATAGTCAATTACAGCAAATCAGGGACAAGCATTTTGTTCACATCCTTCATTGACAGACATATTTGCCAATTACAGCCAACCTATCATTTGGGTAGCATATCCCCATATCTCACCTTTGGTATTTGTTATGGAAAAATCTGATCTTGCTTACCCTCTGGTGAAGATCAAAATGCAGAATGTTATAAGGCCTATACAAGTGAAGATTATCCTGAAAGCATACTGGCTCCCTTGAACGTCTGCAACTGATAACATTTCCACAAGCTGTTATAGAGGTGTCACAGGGAAGGCATGATTTAATATAAAAAAACTGAGCATTTCAATTTCCACAATACAGAGACTTCATTTCGGTGTCTCCAACATTAACTGGTAAAGGATTTGAAGGTCAGTGATCTGTGTGTGAAGCTCATAAAATAGCATACTCGTCAAACAACTGTGGTGATTGTGGTGGTTGTCCCTATAAGGGGAAGGGTGTCACCTGGTTTGAGACACCAATTTGGACTGAGAATGGATAATCACCCCAGGGGATGGAGTTCTCTCTTAAACAGAAGACAGTCAGAAGACATGTAGAAGACATGTAGAGACTGGGGCAACCGGCAGTGGGGAGGAGCTTCTGCAGGCCTGCCGGGGGTAGCTATGCAGTTTTTCTTTGATAATAAATACCCTGGCCCCACGGACATTGTCCTCCCCACCTCAAAATTATTGACTCCCTTATCCTCCCACACCCCACGACCCAGACTGATCACAGACCCCTTTTCCGCAATGATCTCAGGCAGAATGGCAGCAAACCCTATTCCCCGATGAATTTTAAAGTGTGCATCATTACAGTGACATAACATATGAATATTACAGCACAGTAGGGAACTATTCACTGAATTCCATTAAAAAACAAAGCAGTTAGTCCCACTTACCCATTCTTTCCTTATGCCCTACAATATATAGGTCCCAATCAATGTCATCCTGTAGCTGTGTCTCTAATGACTATCAGGTCATTTTTTAAATATATTACTTTTGGGATGTGGGTGTTATTGGCTAAGCCAGCATTTATTGCCATCATTTGTTGCCCTTCAGAAAATGGTGGTAAGCTGCTGCAGTCCTTGGGATGTAGGTACTCCCATCATGCTGTTAGGGAGGAAATTCCATGACTTTGACCCAGCAACAGTGAATGATCATATAATCCCTACAGTGCAGAAGGAGGCCATTTGGCCTATCAAGCCTGCGCTGACAACAATCCCACCCAGGCTATATCCTGTGACACCACATATTTACCCCATTAATCCCTCTAACCTAAACATCCCGGGACACTAAGGGCAATTAAGCCCTTAATTGTCAATGAGCCTAACACGCACATCTTTGGACTGTGGGAGGGAACTGGAGCACCTGGAAGAAACCCACGCAGGCAGAGGGAGAATATCCAAGCTCCACACAGACAGTGACCCAAGCTGGGAATTGAATCCAGGTCCCTGGAACTGTGAGGCAGTGGCGCTAACCGCTGTACCACAGTACCACCCTATGGTTGATTGGCTGTGTTTATTGACCCTATTGTCACAGGGATTAGCAGTCTAGATGAGGGGGGAGGTGTTATGGGAATAGGGTCTGAGTGGGATTGTGGTCGGTGCAGACTCGATGGGACGAATGGCCTCCTTCTTCACTATAGTGGTTCAATGGAAGGATCGGTGGCATATTTCAAATCAGGATGGTGAGTGACTTGGAGTGAAAGTTTCAGCAATGGGAATACCATTGAATGTTCAGGGACAATGGTTAGATCCTTCCATGTTGCAGATGATAATAACACCAGTGAGCTCAGAGTCTTGGGTTACAGGAAGATATAGATGAGATGGTCAAATGGTTGGAGAAGAGGCAGACAGAATTTTACCTTGTAAAGTGTGAGGTGAAGAAATAATTTGACAAGGAAGTATGCTATGAAAGATCTGACACTGGGAAGTTCCAAACAACAAAGGGACCTTGGTGTATTTGTCCATAGATCTCTGAAGGCAGAAAGGCAGGTTAATAGGGTGGTGAAAAGGCGTGTGGCTCACTCGCCTTTACCAATCCGGTATAGATTACAAAAGCAGAGAGATCATGTTGTAATTGTATAGAATCTTGGTGAGGCTACAGCTGGAATACTATGTGCAGTTTTGGTTGCCACATTATAGGAACGATGTGAATGCACTGGAGGGGATACAGAGGAGATTTACCAGGATGCTGCTTGAGATGGAATATTTAAGCTATAAAGAGATGTTGGATAGGCTTGGATTGTTTTCTCTGGAGCAGAGAAGACTGATGGGGCGACCTGAATGAGATGTTCAAGATTTTGGGGGGCATTGACGGGATGGATAGAGAGCAGCTGCTCCCCTTAGTTGAAGGATCAGTTATGAAGGGACAAGTGAGGAGTGAGAAGTTTAAGGGGGATTTAAGGGAAAACATTTTTACCCAGAAGGTGGTTCAGTCTGGAATGCATTGCCTGGGAGGATGGTGGAGGCAGGATTCCTCACATCCTTAAAAAGTACTGATGAATGCCTGGCATGCCACAACATTCAAAGCTGTGGGCCAAGTGCTGGCAAGTGGGATTAGGTGGACAAATCAGGACTTTTCATGTGTCAATGCAGATTCAATGGGCCGAATGACCTCTTCTGCACTGAGATATCCTGTAATTCTGTGATAATTGCTTTGCACTTGTGTGGTGCTAATATTACTTGCTATTTGTCAACCATTTCATTGCACTATCAATTTAGCTGTCTTGTTACGAATGCTATGTGCATCTAGATATAGAGCTGTAGTTTTGTCTTTTTATTATTTTTGTTGCACCTCGCCTTGTTTGCTGATTTACTCTTAGATTTGTACTCTATTTCCCTCCCTGTCACAATCTGTTCATCATTTCCCATATTAGTACATTTTCCTCTTGCACACCTCAACTGTTTGGTTTACCCACATCTTCCCAAATTTGGCCTCTTGCCCCCCACAATTCAGGTTACAACCCTCTTCACTTGTTAAACAGCTCACTGAAACATTAGCTACGGTACAGTTCAGGTGTATGCAGCTGGAGTTTTGCAGCAATGTCTTTTAGGACTTGGCCATCTCTGTCAATAGCTGTGCGAGCAAGCCACGCTTGGTGAAGGACATTGAAATCCTCCCACTCAAAGTACATTCTGTGCCCTTGCCACCCTCAGTGTTTTCTCCAAGTGTTATTCAAAATGAAGCAGTACAAATTCATCAGGTAAGGGAGGGTTATCAGAGATAATTAGCAAGATGTTTCCTTGTCCATGTCTGATGCCAGAAGGCTTCAAGAGGTCTAGAGACGATGTTGAGAACTCATGCATGATTCTTCTTTCTTACTGCCTCAGTGGAACAGGACATATTCAGAGGTGGTGACTGTAGTGTCTGGAATGTTATGAAGTATGATTTCAAGAATATAACTATATCAGATTGTTGCCTGACCAGTTTCTTGAATATCTCTTGGATAAGGGTGGCAGGGTAGCACAGTGGTTAACACTGTTGCTTCACAGTTTCAGGGCCCTGGGTTTGATTCCTGGCTCGGGTCACTGTTTGTTTGGAGTTTGCACATTCTCCTCATGTCTGCGTGGATGTCCTCTGGGTACTCCGGTTTCCTCCCACAATCCAAAGATGTGCTGGTTAGATTGATTGGCCATGCTAAGAAATTGCCCCTTAGTGTCTAGGGATGAGTAGATTAGAGGGATTAGTGGGTATAATATGTAAGGGTATGGGGATAGGGCCTGGATGGGATTGTATTCATTGCAGACTCAATGGGCCAAAGGGCCTCTTTCTGCACTGTAGATTTCTATGAACTCTTCCAATTTTGGCAGAAACCCCCAGATGTTAGTAGGATTTTGCAGGGTTGGGTTTATCATTATTGTTTCTGGTGGTGGGTGATCACTCGGGTTCATTCCTTTTCATACGTTTTGTAATTGAGTGGCTTGTGAGGCTTTTTCAGACTTAACCACTTTGCTGTAGGTCTGGAGTTACACGTAGACCAGACCAAGTAAGGACGGCAAATTTTCTTCCTTAAAGAGGCACCAGTGAAACAAATAAGTTTTC
Source organism: Sphyrna mokarran (assembly GCA_024679065.1). Taxonomy (NCBI): domain Eukaryota; kingdom Metazoa; phylum Chordata; class Chondrichthyes; order Carcharhiniformes; family Carcharhinidae; genus Sphyrna; species Sphyrna mokarran. The sequence goes on from JAGIQG010000001.1 coordinate 35,135,169, forward strand.
TTTACAATGATCAATAATAGTTTCATGGTCACTATTATCAAGACTAGCTTTGTTTTCTCAATTCCAGATTTAAATTTGTTCCACGAATTTAAATACTACCAGTTTTTGTGGTAGGATTTGAGCCCATCTCCCCACAGGATTAACTTGGGCCTCTGGATTAACGGTCTTATGACATTACCACAACATCACTGCTTCCCTGTTACACAGTGTAAGATCTCAGTTAAGTGCATGCAATTAATGTAAACTACTTTGTCAATTAAGTCAATTATAGTCCCAAAAAGGAATAGAAAATGCTGGAGAAACTCCAGGTCTAACGGCATCTGTGGACAGAGATGAGAATCCATGTTTAGAGTCTGGAAGACCCTTCATTTGAACTGGGAGTTTTATTTCACATTCCTGTATCGACAGCAGTTTGCCTTTATCTTAATTATAGTTTCCACCAATACCATCTTGGGACTTCCCAGTTGCTGGAAAACTCAGACATCAAAATGTTTCAGACTTGATTCTTCAGCCCATCCCCTACACCCCAAACCTCACCTCCTAACCCATTCCCAGAGGCACCATAAAAGCCCATCACCAAAATGTATGTCATTATGGACAAAACTTTCCCAAGAAATGGTAGAAAGTTGGTTCTGGGTAGAAAAACTATCACTCCAGAGAAACACACTGACTTTCTCTCTAGGTCTTACCACACTATTCTTTCAAAGATAAAACAGGTTAGTGTGTTTCAAACCATTATGGCTCAATACAGTGGCAAACCCTGGCTGCATTGAGATTGGGATGTCTTGTATAAAAGGCCCCCAATATCAAACCAAAAAGTATCCACACTCCCCACCTTCACAGAGGTCTCAGAGGCTTCCCCCCCACTCCACTGCCAATCAGAGCCAGCATTCACCCCACCCCCACCATGAGAGATGGTATGCACCTCTCCTCCACCTCAGCAGTCAGAATGGAATCCCCTTACCCTCAAAGTTCACACAGCTTCCCCCTAACAACCACCTCCCAATAGTCAATGCTAGCAGCCACCCCTACTTCCTGAACATCCGACCACTTTCTCCCGACCACACCACTCACACAGTCAATGTCAGCACCTACCACTGCCCCCGCCATCACCCCCCCCCCCCCCCCCCCCCCACCCCCCAGCCAAGCGGCCACTGCCAGTGTGGCTAGCTCTCTAGTCTGTTCCCCGCCTTCCCCCTCCCCAACTCGCACAGATAAGTGAATCCCACTACCTACTCCCTGAAGTTCCAATTGGGGTCTGCCCCTCGCACTGCCCTGACACAGGTTGGCATTGCTAAGTTGGCAGTTAGCAAAATCTGAATAGAGGCTAACTAATTTGAGCAGAGTACTTAGTGAACATCTGTAACTCAGGTTTAGCTCAAAACAGTTACTTGAAAATAAACTTTTATTTGTCACTGGTGCATTAAATAGTTCTCTTTAATACAGAGAAATTGGAGAATAAAGTCTTGCTATAATTGTGTAGTGTTTTGGTGAACCTACACCTGAAACACTGGGAGTTGCTTGGCTTTCCATGCCTGAGTGTTATATTTACATTAGAGTGGAGATTTTTTAGATTGATTCCTGCATTGAGATGTTTGTTAAATGAGGGAAGATTGAATAGAAAGGATCTGTACTCTCGAAAGTTTGGAAGAATGAGAAATGCTCTTTTTAACACGTGCGTTTCTGAGAGGGCTTGACAAGGTAAATGACAAGAAGGTTTTTTTTCCAGTTGGAGAGTCGAGGACAAAGTCATAATCTCTGGATAAGGGGTTAGCAATTTAGGAGAGAGAGAGAGAGACAAAGAAAAATTTCTTCATTTAGAGGATTACGAATTGTTGGAACTTCCCATCCCAGAGGACTGGAAATAAAAACATAGAAATCAGAAGCGGGTGTAGGCAAATAATAAAAACTCATTTTTGAAATTTGCATATCGACTAACTGGCAACAGAACATTTGCATCGATAAAGAACCTGTCAGCACACTGATAAATGTCACATAAATTTAACTCTTTGTTTTCCCAGTATTGGCCTGCTGGAGTAAATGGACTCATGTTTATATCACCCAGCTCCAACAGCGTTTGGATGTTGGCTCCCTAAAATTTTACAGCGGGTGTTTCGAGTCCCTGATTGTAAAATGCTGCTCCTAGTTAGAATAATAATTTAGTAACTCAATGCTTGGAATACATGTGGCTCATTTTTCACATAAGTCTGCAGACAATTAAATTAGTGGACAGGCAGGAAGGAGGAAAATTGTCAAAACCTGTATGAAGAAAATTGTAAGGCTACACCATCTATATTATGAATAAGCTGATGAAATCAATCCTTTTTTAAAAAAAAAGACAGGATCTTCCTTTTAATGGTTTTATAATTTGGAGCCAGTAAGTAGGGGGCTGGAATTGAATGACTGGATCCAGTTGATATTGGATTTCTTATTTTCAAATGATAAGTGAGAAGTTATGGGTTTCACATTCCTCAGTATGGGCATAAGTGGATAATATATAATAAAATTTCTTTACATTGATGACCAAGAGCTTATAGGCACCAGTTAAATTTTCCTGAGTTTGATAATTTCTCAGAAAAGTGGAATTGCTTTCAAGGTATTTCTCAATCAAAATGTTTGTAATGTATACCTTAAAAAATGAATTGGGTTGGCTAGCACAGAATCTTTAAGCAGCCATCCAAACACTTCACACAATACTAATTATTTCTTTCATGAAATTAAATAATACTCAAAAGATAAATTTCAATTCAATATGTGCATCACATAATTCTGAACAGCTGACTTAAAGTAAACGTTATTTATTAATTACAGATAAGGCTTACATTAACACTGCAATGAAGTTACTATGAAATTACCCTATTCACCTCAGTCCAGCTCCTGTTTGGTTCAATGCATCTAACCAGCACATCTTCAGCACGTGGGAGGAAACCAGAGCACCTGGAGGAAACTCATGCAGACATGGGGAGAATGTGCAAACTCTTAGACAGTTAACCAAGGCAGGAATCAAACCCAGATCACAAGTGCTGTGAAGCAGCGGTACTAATCATTGTGTTACTGTGCCATCCCAGACTTCTGTTCAAATGAAATGTATGAGTCAAAAAGCTTAGCTTTTATTGGTAGGGGGATTGAATTTTGGAGCCGTGAGATCATGTACAAAATTCTGGTGCGGCCGCACTTGGAGTATTGCGGACAGTTCTGGTCGCCACATTATAAGAAAGATATGGAAGCATTGGAAAGGGTGCAGAGGAGGTTTATCAGGATGTTGCCTGGTATGGTGTGAAGGTCTTATGAGGAAAGGCTGAGGGACTTGAGGTTGTTTTCGTTAGAGAGAAGAAGGTTAAGAGATGACCTAACTGAGGCATACAAGATGATCAGACGATTAGACTAGGTGGACACTGAGAGCTTTTTTCCTCGAATGGTGACGGCTAACACAAGGGGATGTAGCTTTAAATTGAGGGGTGATAATTATAGGATGAATGTCAGAGGTAGGTTCTTTACTCAGAGGGTAATAAGAGTATGGAATGCCCTGCCTGCAGCAGTTGTGGACTCGCCAACTTTAAGGACGTTCAAATGGTCATTGGATAGGCATATGGATAATATTGGAATAGTTTAGGTTAGAGGGTCATTAGATTGGTTCCACTGGTCGGTGCAACATCGAGGGCCGAAGGGCCTGTACTGCGTTGTAATGTTCTATGTTCTATGTTCTCATCAATATGTTATTGACAATCATTATATGATCCAAGTTGCTTAATTAGCTCATACCAGGAGGTGTTCTTACTGCTGTGATGTAGTGATTTTGATGTTGATGAATGCAGACTAATGTTTGACTAATTTGGTGGAATATTTTGAGAACATTACATGTACAGTGGACAATGGGAAACCTGTGGATGTGTTATATTTGGATTTTCAGAAGGCATTTGACAAGTTGCCACACTAAAGACTGCGATATAAGATAAATGTGCACAATGTTACGGGTAATGTGTTAGCATGGGTAGAAGATTGGGTAATTAACTAAAAGCAAAGGCTGTAGGTAAATGAGTGTTGGCGATCAGAGACTAGTGATATGCCTCAGGGATCAGTGCTGGGACCGCAATTGTTTACAATTTATACAGGTGATTTAGAGTTGGGGACCAAGTCTAGTATGTCAAAATTACAGATGACACTAAAATGGGTAGCAGAGTAAAGTGTACACAAGTTGCTGAAAGTCTCCAAAGGGATATAGATAGTCTAAGTGAATGGGCAAGAGTCTGGCAACTGGAATACAATGTTGGTAAATGCAAAGTCATCCATTTTGGTAGGAATAACAGCAAAATGGATCATTATTTAAATGGTAAAAATTTGCAGCATGCTGCAGTGCAGAGGGACCTGGATGTCCTTGTGCAAGAATCTCAAGAGTTGGTTTGCAAATTCCTTATGGATTCTTCCTTATGGATTATGGACAAAAGACATAATAACATAAGATTTTTGACTATAAAAACAAGTGAATGCACAATAATTACTATATGTCAGATAAATGCCAACTGTGTGAAATAGCAAAGAACATCATAGAATGGATATAGCACAGAAACAGGCCATTTGGCCCTTCACTTTCATGTTATCATTTCACAAGATCAACTCAGCTGATTGGACTCCCTGATTTTTTCCAGTGAACCTGCCAATTTCTCTTCTTCAAATAATTATTCAATTTTGTTTCAAAGCCACAATTGAACCTGTCTCCACTACACTCAGACAGTGTAATTCATTTCATATTGTCAAAATGTATTACTTAACACTTCACAATCGGTGAAGATTTTGATGATTGATTAAAGGAACAGGCCAATGTAAACTTCAGAAAATGAGCATAATTTTGGAATTCATGTACTGAGCTGAAAAGTTCAATGTAGGTTATTTGCATTAAAAATCAGCTCTGTCGCTGTTATCTCCTTTTTCCTCAATCACGAAAATCTTTTTTTCTCTGTGATTGACCCATGTGAAGGGCACTTGTAGACTAATTCGGCACTACAAAGTAATCCGTCAAGGGAATTGAGAACTGGTTAGGCCTCATCCATGTTTAATATTCTCAATGATGAACGATTGTCATTCAAATCCAGACTTTGAACACGGCCCTTTAGAAAGTAACTTCAGTGCTAGAGATAGTGGTCGGTGGGGGTTCTCCTGGTCTAATTGACAGTGGTGGGACCAGAGAACCGCATTGCTAGTAAATAACATGCACCTCTTCAGAGGTAGGAAACACATAGCTGAGAGGCTGGAAATCTTACCCCATGTGCTTATTCACAAAAAATGATTTTATTTAGGGAAGGCTAAAAGAATGTTTAGCTTAGTGGATTAGTAAATTTGCAGATGACACTAAAGTCGGTGGAGTGGTAGATAGTGAAGAGGGGTGTTATAGTTTGCAGAGGGACTTGGACAAGTTGCAGAGCTGGGCCGAGAGGTGGCAAATGGAGTTTAATGTGGAAAAGTGTGAGGTAATGCACTATGGCAGAAATAATAAATGTGTAGAGTATAGGGCAAATGGTAGGATTCTTAGTAGTCTAGATGAACAGAGGGATCTTGGTGTGTATGTGCATAGATCCCTGAAAGTAGGCAGTCAGGTCGAGAAGGTTGTTAGGAAGGCATATGGAGTCTTGGCTTTTATTGGTAGAGGGATTGAATTTCGGAGCCGCAACGTCATGTTGCAACTGTACAAAACTCTAGTGCGGCCGCACTTGGAGTATTGTGTGCAGTTCTGGTCCCCACATTATAAGAAAGATGTGGAGGCATTGGAGAGGGTACAGAGGAGGTTTACCAGGATGTTGCCTGGTATGGAGGGCAGGTCTTATGAAGAGAGGCTGAGGGATTTGAGGTTGTTTTCGTTAGAAAGGAGGCGGCTAAGAGGGGACCTAATCGAAACATATAAGATGATTAGAGGTTTAGATAGGGTGGACAGTGATAGCCTTTTTCCTAGGATGGAGAAAGCTAGCACGAGGGGACACAGCTTTAAATTAAGGGGTGATAGTTATAGGACGGATATCAGAGGTAGGTTCTTTACCCAAAGGGTGGTTCGGGAGTGGAATGCCCTGCCTGCAGCAGTTGTAGATGCGCCAAGTTTGGTGGCGTTTAAGAGGTTAGTTGATAAGTATATGGAAGAGAAGGGAATGGTTTAGTTTGGAGGGGCATTGCTTTTTATATTGGTCGGCGCGACATCGAGGGCCGAAGGGCCTGTTCTGTGCTGTAATGTTCTATGTTCTATGTTCTATGTTCTTTATCATAATTTAAGCATTCAGTGAAGATTAGGATGGCAGTTAGGGTACGTGGTCTGAATAAATGTTCTTTTTACAGTCACAGAGAATATGAGAAAAAATATTGGATTAGATACTGTTAGGATGCCATATCAGATATCCCAAGTTACATTAGGAAGCCAGGCTAGACCCTGATAGTTTTTCTATTGTGGCATACATGTGAGGAAGGGGTGCATTGTCTCAAGATAATTGCATTGACAAATTAGTATTTAAAAAAAAAATCAAAACAAGCTTCATTCATTACACGGCTTAAGATGTTAGGATATCATATCTGAAGCCAGACTAGACCCCAACAATTTTCTATTTTAGCATTAAATGAGGGTAAGAAGTTTCCCTCCAGACATGACTGTATTGATACACTGGAAAGCATTTATCAGATGTGATTTTACTGACATGCAGGAAAGCATTTATCAAAATGAGTTTTATTTAATAACACAGATTAATTATAATAAATGAATTAGCTTAACTTTTAATACTTTAACTATACTTAAACATGACAAGATACAATCCTTAACTGCTAACCTATTACTAAGATTTCCAATCCAGCATAATTCCCCTTATAAGCTTAAACATCTCTTTAAACTTAGTTAGCAAAACACAGGCATACTTGCTTGTCTTAAGTTACCAGTCCTGAAGCTTTCAGAACACCACTGGAGAAAGAGTGAGACAGAAAGAGATACTGCATTCTTCTGGCAACCCAGGCAGCAACTGCTTGCATTTTAAAATGAAAATGAAACTTCTCCTTTCCTGCAAACTTAGCACATCCCATTAATCATGTGATTCTGTGCCTGTCAATCAAACTAAACAAAAATTCAGCTGAATCTGCATGCCTAATCTAAAATCTCCAGAGAACCTAAATAAACAAAAGATTTACTAACTCTACAAAATAACACATTCCTAACTGAAATCAATTATTATCCCACATTCTTAGCATCTGCTGCATGTTTATCAGACAATTTGATTCTTAACAAAACAGTGTCTCTTAAAGCAGTGCCATTTTACGCATAAAATATATCAAAATAGCACAGAATCGTCACAAGTAACACTCAGATAAATTGTAACAGTTTAACTCTTAACTGTTGAACAATCTTTAAACATGAAAAGAAATGACACTTAACTTCTAACTTATCACTATTCAGGTCCAATCAAGCAACATTTATCTTATAGACTTAAATCCCTTTTTAAAATTAGTTAGCAAATCCAGGCATCTTTTCTTTGACTTGGATTAACAGCTTAGGAGTTTCCAGAGATTTTATACAGAGCAATCTGCTTCTAAACTGTTATCTTTAAACAGCCCTGTCCAGCAACTGAACTCAGAAAGCTGTTTTTCTCAGCTTCAAACCTAGCTCCTCCCATTTCTAGTATCACATGACTGTATGACTCTGCACACCTGGCTCACCTTAGAATCATAGAATCTCTACAGTGCAGAAGGAAGCCACTTGTCCCACCAAGCCTTAGAGTCTTAGAGGTTTACACGATGGAAACAGGCCTTTTGGCCCATTTGACTTTGCTGTCTTTTTTTTAAACCCCTAAGTTAGTCCCAGCTGCTCGCATTTGGCTATATCTCTCTATATCTATCTTACCCGTGTAACTGCACCGACAACAATCCCACCCAGACCTTATCCCCACAATCCTATATATTTACCCTGTCAATCCCACTGGCACTAAAAGACAATTTTGCATGGCTAATCAACCTAACTGCACATCTGTGAGTGGAATCCGGAGCACTTGGAGAAAACTCATGGAGCCTTGGGGAGAACATGGAAACTCCACACAGTCACCCATGACCGGAATTGAACCCCAGATCCTGGAGCTGTCAGGCAGCATTGCTTGTGCACAGAGGCATCCCTCCAAGATGATAAGCCCCTCCTTGTGCCTTCCCTAGGCCCCCAAAACCCAACTCTCAGCCCCCCATCCCTCCCTCCCTGGCTGCCCGATCCCTCCATGTCCATAATTCCAGACATCTAAGTCCTCTTCATGGGACTATTTGCAATTCCAACAGCACTGTCTGGGGCATGGTTTCGAATGCCACCGAACAGCTGTTGAAATTGGAATTGAACTAATAACGTTTTGGACCTCAAATCTAGAGGATGATGTTACTTTCTTGCCCTGCTAGTTAATGGGTGGGCAAGTTGATTGGAGGATAGGTAATGTAAACCCACTATTCAAAAAGGTCATCTCTCAGCCTCCTACGCTCCAGTGAAAAAGATCCAGTTTAGCTACCATCAATTCCCAGTAGCATCCTAGTAAATCTGGAGGTGAAAGGAATTCTTGGCAGCTAGCTGAAGAGCTAGTGAGACACTCATGCCGCCTCTTTCCAAAAAAGTCAGACACATCTTGTCCATTCAGTGACTAAAGAGGCCAACGACGGGCTTTTCCCTGGAATCAAAGGTTCAGGAATGGAAGTCCTGCCTTTTCCATGTGCAGCGACTTCACTTTGAAGGTGATGGCTGCTACTGATACTACACCCACCCTAGGCTTCAGATCAAGAAGGGGCCCAGGCAGAGGTGAGTGATAGTGGGAAGGAGTGAGGATGGGACTTTGGCCGCAATGGCATGGGGATGACATTCATATACCCTTCCCAATGCCAGATCCGTCGATCAGACCATGAGTGTCTTTAAACAAGTGAACTCCCTCCTCTGACTCCATCACGCCCCTCTCAAGCTCACCACATCCCCGCAAACCCATCACACCTCCCAACCCATTATACCTCCTGCCAAATCCAGAACACACGCCCCCAACCTAGTCACCCGCACCTCCACACTCCCCCCCCCCACCGTCCCCTTCCCCCTGTCCCCCTGTCCCCCCGTCCCCCGTCCCCAAACCCCTGGGCAAGTGAGGCCATGAGGTAGGCATTCATTTCTAACTTAAGGATTTTTTTGAAAAAAATATTTATTCATAAACTCATATTAACACCACAATATAATTACTGTGAAAATCTCCAAGTTGCCATACACTAGCACCTGTTCGGGAGAATTTAGCATGGCCAATTCACTTAACCAGCACTCTTCCAGACTCAAGTGATGGTGAGATGGGAAGGTTGTCTATGGACCCTCCAGTCATGAAGTTAATCTGGGAGGAGCTGGAAAGGTGATATAACTCCCACCCAATACTGTCCTGTCTGTTTAAGTGCCATCCGCCATCAAATCCACATTAGGAGAGAACACAACATTTTGTCTCTTGTACATTGATGCCTAATTTCAGAACCTTCTGTAATTCCAATCATGTGATGTTTTTCACCCTTTGTTTTATTCCTTTGTGTGATGTGGGCATGGTTGGTTGGCCAGAACTTATTGTCCACTCCTAATTGCCCACAAGAAAGTAGTGGTGAATCACCTTCTTGGATCACTGAGTGTGGGTGTAGATACACCCACATGCTGTTAGGAAGGGATTTTCAGGATTTGACTCAGCAGCAGTGAAAGAACAATGATACGTCCATACGCCTGATGTCCGTGAAACCTATATGAGTCATACCGTAATGCGTTAATTAGCTTCAACTTAGAAAAGATCTGAAAATATTGCCACAAGAATAATAGAGGAATATAGAACAGCTTACTTTTTTCAAACAACCTGTGATCATCCCTCTCTCCATTCACACTGTTTGTACCTGTAAGAAGTCTCATAACACCAGGTTAAAGTCCGCCCTCATGAATGTGAAACTTGGCTATCAGTTTCTGTTCAGTGATTCTGCACTGTGATGTGTCTTGAAGGCTGCTTTGGAGAATGCTTACCTGAAGATCTAATCATTATCTTGCAACTATGTCTTTGCCTATTTTTGCTGTTTTTGTGAACTTACTTCTCCACTTACCTGAGAGCGGCACTCCAAAAGCTCATTGTTCCAAATAAACCTGTTGGACTTTAACTTGGTGATGTGAGAATTTTTACTGTGCCCACTACAAGCCAATGCCGGTATCTCCACATCAGATTTATTTTTTGTTATGGACTATGGTTGTGCCATCCAATCATGGTCATTTGTAGTGAATCAGGAGTAGGGGGAAAAAGGAAGCATATTCTAATGAATATTATCTAAGTTACCAATCAGTTATTGTATGCTGTGGAGGTGCAGAATGAGGAGATTTACATTGAGCAAGGCTTCTGTTATCATGCTTTGTGCTACTAAGCATGGAAAGTTTTGCATTGCTTTGAACACCATAGCATTCTTTGTTGGTTATAACTGTTCTTGAAGTAAATTGGAGCCAATCATCAATAAATGCAAGAATTCAAATCCGAAAATCTCTACTGAAAAGTGGGACTGTGCACTTTGGAAACCCTATTACCTTAATACCAGTTTTGTGGCAGGTATCATTTAATTCAAAGTGATTCAAAGTGAAGCATGTACATTTTTACATGTTTGCCTTCAATTTGTGTTTGTGAATTCTCATCTGGAGTAAATCCTACCATTTGGCTTGGGTTTTTAAAATCCCATTAACTGTCCTGGCTGGAGACAATTCACATCTCTTTAACCTGTAATTGTCCCTCTCTCCACTCACACTGCCTCTACTTTAAAAACTTGATTACCTATAAAGACTCGCATTCCAATAATTGCCTGGCAATTGTGTCCTTGTCCTTAACTGCCATGTTTGTGAAACCTACCTCTCCACTCAATTGATAAAGGAGCAGTGCTCCGAAAACTCATGATTCCAAATAAACCTGTTGGACTCTAACTTAGTGTTGTGAGACTTCTTACGTGGAAAAAATTATAATGATCGGTCTGTGTTACTGTGTATCAAGCCACTGCAGTCTGTGGAGGAATTTTGGGAGCAAGATGCAAAATAAAAATGACTATTTGTATATTAATGCTAATATGTCAAATCACTGTGCACTAGTGCATACTAGCACACACCAATTCATAAAGATGTGTCTCCCCCACTCTCGTTACCTGACACTTACTTTGTCATTTTTCTTCCTAATGGACATCATTCAATGAAATGTTCTCACTTCAGACAGCTCTCATTAGAAAGATTTTTGACTTTGACATTAGAAACAAAAGCATCCTTATCACTCCATCACAGCAACTGGGATTCGAATGTTTCAGAAGATTTGAAAAAATGAGCAAAGTATTTTTATCCAACACTAGTAATTATTTTTATTCAATTTGTGTGATGTACATTTTCACTGCTCAAACATATGTAAACAAGAAATGAGAATGTATACATATTAAATAAATCTTAATGGCAGATATTGACGTACCATTTGCTGGAATTCATTTAAACACATACTTAAAATAAACTGAATGCCCCAACAATGATTGTGAACTGAAAATATTATTTTACTCACGTTAAAGACCATCATTATTCACTTGTGAAAGAACAGCTGTAACCCATCATTGCTGGTATGATAACCTTCACCTAATTAGGCTTTTATTCCACTGGCTTTCTATGCAAAATTTTTAACCAGTTCTTATCAAAGCATGACCAGTTCTTTTTGTTCATTTTCTGAACATGGACATCAGTGGCATGCCCAACACTTATTGCCCATTGAGAAGGTAAGCCTTCTTTGTGACTGGCTGCAGTCATGTGGTGAAAGTATGCCCACAATGCTGTTAGGTAGGTATTTCCATGATTTTTGACTCAGCAACATTGAAGAATTTATGTATTTCTCAGAGTACCCAGCCTCTCACCAGCTCTGACAGCCACAGTTTTTATATGGCTGGTCTGGGTAAGTTTAGGGTTAATGGTGACCCCCAGGGTGCTGATTGTGAGGAATTCAGTGATGCTAATGGCATTGAATGTCAAGGGGAACAGGTTACACACTTTCTCGCTGAAGATGCTCATTGAGTGACATTTGTGAGAAGCAAAACTTATTTGCTACTTTTCAGTTGAAGCATGGTCATTGTCCAAATCTTGCTGTATGTGGGCGTGCATTGGCTCTTTATCATCCACAAATAGCCACATTTCTGAGATTATGATGGAGAGAATGTCATTGACGAAGAAGCTGAAGACAGTTGTGTTTAGGACACTATCCTTAGAAACTCCTGTACCGGCGTCCTGGGAATGAAATAATTGGTCTTTCATAGTATGTACATATTTCTTTATATCACATGACTTTAGACAGTAAACATTTTTCAACATGAATCTCTATTCAGTGCAATTTTACTGAGAGTCTTTGGTACTCCATAGCCTATCCCCACAAGGTTACACAAATTGTACTGCTCTATAATCATATTCTGTCAACTTTGTAACTATACTAAAATTATAACTAATGAATTTCAGTATGACCCATCTTTACTAGACTGCCTGGAATTTAATTGGCTGATGCTTTATTGATCTATGAAACATTAGATTGATGGATACCACACATAGACCGGAATTTTAGTGTCCCATCTGCCACGGGAATCACAACGAGCGAGGGAAGGACCATGGAAAAACCTGTTGATCGCTGGCAGGTTTTTATGGGTTTGGGACGAATGAGCCCGTAAAATCCCATCCTACTTTTCTTTGGTTTAAATATTCCATTCAAATTCCATTACTCCAAGTGGACATAAAGTAATCTGATTTATAATTGGCAGCTTCTCTTTATATTCTTTCATGGGATGGCAGTGTTGTTGAGGCCCTCAGCTGCAGTCCAGTAATAAAAGTTGATGCAAGTCCAGCTTCTTCATTCTTATTTTATTCCCTTTTACAACTCCACATATTCTCCCAACATTCAGTGCCACTTCTAATCCTTTTATATATCCCGGTACTATTAAACAATTAATGAACGAATTAGGTCCAAAGTGGAAGGTTACGGTTAACCCATTCCTAACAGTGTCACTGGCAAGGCTAGCATTTGTTGCCTGGCCCTGATTGTCCTTGAACTGAGTGATTGTCCAAGTATGGAGGCAATGATGTGACCTCCTTTTGAATGTGTGGAAAGAAACTAACCTTTTGAATTCATTCTATCTCAAGTTTGTTGTGTGTTTCTTAATAGATAATTGATTTGCACTAAAATCAAGGCTGTTGGGAAATACACCTCATAAAGAGGGAGAGAAATCAAAAACATCTTTCTGTTTCCATGCAGTTGGTGAGAGGAGAAATTAGTGCTGTATAAATTAAACTCGCTCTTCTCTGTAACAATAGCTTCATGCTTATTATTACTGAGATTAGTTTCTTATTCCAGATTTAAAAACTAAATTCAAATTTCACTAGCTGTCATGATAGGATTTGAACCCGTGTCCTCAGAGCAATAGCCAAGGGCTCTGGATTGTTCATCCATTGAATTACCACTATGCTACTGCCTCCCTTTCATATCAGAATTACGTTAGTAAAAGATCAAAAAATTAAAAAGAATACAATAAGGAATGATTATTAAGGCTAATAAACTAAATCCCAAAAATGACAAGAATTCAATATTGTCAATCTATTTGTGAATGAACTGAAGTGAAAACTCTTAGGTTTCTTTGAAAATAAATCAGACCCTGTTTCTGTTCATAGAATTTGTAGAAAAATATAAGTGGTAACTGCTATTGGCAATGTTATAGCTGTTCATTTATCATCCTTGTTAAAAGATAAGGACAAAGAGTTATTGGCAATGAATTGGAAAGTAAAGCATGATAGTAAAATATTATCATATTACACAAAGTATTGAATAAATCAATGGAAATTTTCAGATAATGCTATAACCCACTACAGCAATCTCAGATATTTACAAATACTGTCTGAATTCTGATATTAAACATTACTTACTTTCTCCCATATAACAATATAATAGAAACCAATAAATTGACAGTAGCTACATACATTATTCTTAAATGTTGAACAAAGACAGAATGCTGGAAAAAGCAAGTCGGTAGCACCAGTGGGGAGAGAATAGAATCAATATTTCAAGTCTGGATGACCCAACTCAAAACATTGGCTCTACTGTCTCTCCACAGATGCTATCAGACCTGTTGAGGTTTTCCAGCATTTTCTGTTTTTTGTTTCAGATTCCAGTATTTGTAGTAATTTGCCTCTATCCTTAAATTTCAGATGGTTTTCAACTTCCTTTCTGTGGAAGACCAAGGTAATTTTTTTTCCTTGGGCATCAAAGTATCCATTTCACCAAACTTTCCAACCACACGTGTCCTCCCAACATGACTCAATCCTTCAAATGATCAGCACACAGGGTACCCAGCTGACTCATTATCATGCATGGTGTTATGTGCCAATGAAATTTTATTGGCTTTTGGCCTACTTCTAAGGTTCTGTGACCCAACCCCACCTCCCACCCATATTGAAGGCTTTGTATGTCATCATGGAGGAGGTACAGTAAATATGATCCAGGTGGCATTTGAAGAAATGCACCCCCACAAATATTACAATGCCCACAAAGGATATGTAAATGACATAGGGGCAATGAGATCCTGAACGAGATGACATTAATTTAATCTTCACTAAAGAGACACTGTGGGAGTTCTGCCATCTACTGTATATAGACATGCAACTACGCTAAAACCTTATCCCACATGCTGGTTTCACGCAGACACGGGGCTAAATTTTCATAGTCCCATTTGGGACTAAATGGAGTTAAGTCAGAAAATAAATTCTGTATGCTTTACAGAGGTCCTGCTGCCATATTGGCAACTTCATGGGCCCAGGAAAGGGGACAAGTCTGGCACCCTACAATGAATATTCTAGGAATGGGTATTTCAAAACTACAATTTTTATTGAGGTTGTGGCACTCCCTGAATAACAGCTGGAAAATGAAGGCATGAAACATTGATTGAAGTTGGGAGGAAAAGCGGTGTTGCCTCTTTTGCTGTTTATCATGAAATGCTGTAGCTTGAGTTATATCTATGTTTACTGAAGTGAATTATGACACTGCTGTGATTGAACAAGGCAACTGCCCATGAAATAACATGATTGCCAGGTTGTTGCTTCTGAAAATGGGTAAGTTGCCAAGTAAAATAATAACATTGTAAATGTGAAACAATCCTCAGATACATTAAAATAGATTATCCACTGGATAAAGTACTATCCTGCATGCTACAATATTGAAAAGCTAGCCCAGTGTGAGAACCAGAACTAATTATTCACACTGTTTTTGTTGCAGAACAGTTCAGCCATGGGTTTGAAAGGTTTGACTGATGTCTGAGCTTTTGATTGCCTACAGAAGCATAAATACATTCCGCAGTATAAACGAGAAATTATGATTCATTTGTCCTGGAGAATTCACTTGATGGCTTAGTTTTCTTCCACAGCACCAGTTGATTCTGCACTGTAGTCTTTGTTTAATCAGCTCTTCTGGAGAATATGAATTTGATGGCTTTGACAGATTTTTGAGTTTCTGAAGAAGATAATAGCATTTCAAATGTGTAATTCAAGTGATGTCTGTTCGTTTTGACAGCTTCATGAGCTTTTCAATGATTTCCATGTGTTATTTTAGGGCTTGTGTGTTCTTCTTATAAAGTAGATGTTGAGTGAGTAGGTTGGAGGAAGTTGGGTAAAGGGAGGAGTGAGTGAGCAGGGTG
Source organism: Sphyrna mokarran (assembly GCA_024679065.1). Classification (NCBI taxonomy): domain Eukaryota; kingdom Metazoa; phylum Chordata; class Chondrichthyes; order Carcharhiniformes; family Carcharhinidae; genus Sphyrna; species Sphyrna mokarran. The sequence continues at coordinate 35,150,874 of JAGIQG010000001.1, forward strand.
TGAAGGGGAGCTGAAGAAGTATTAATGTTATGAGAGACAGCAGGGGGTAAAGGGAAGTAAAGGAGGGATGGGAGGATAATAGAATTAAGGGTGAGAAGGAGACCTTCAGAATGACCTGAAAAACTAATAAGAGGTCTGACAACACCAATTTTAAATCCAACCGATTCATTTGATAGTAAACTTGCTAGCTTTCGGCGTTTGTGCCTTCGTCAGGCGAATGAGGTGTTCTGGTCTCCAAAAACACACATATCAGCACAGACAATTTACAGATTGCTGATTAGAATGCAAATTCGCTAGCGAGTTTACTATCAAATAAATCAGTTGGATTTAAAATTGGTGTTGTCAGACCTCTTACTGAGCTTACCCCAGTCCAACACCGGCACCTCTACATCCTGAAAAACTAGGCCAAGGTTTCTGGGACAGAGCTGGCCCTTTTAGCTTGGCTGCTTCAGTATCAATCTGTCTCAATCTCTACTCTCAGAGGTGAAAATCACTCCTGTTGGCACTGGCAAGATGGAGACGGAACTACAATACCCAGCTTAACTCTATATCCCATTTCCTGCAAAGGTCTCTAATCTACAAGAAACCACAACATAAGTTCACATTCTTCTTCAAGATAAAAAATTCCAAAGCAAACTCAAACCAATCTTTTCCACAGCTATATGACACATTCTGTTGGTTAGCCATATTTCTCTTTTGTCCAACCCGAGACCCAGTATCATGAAAGGTAGATAACTGTTTCTATGTTATAAAAGCATCGCGAGATAAGGTTGAGCACCAAACTTTTTCCTGGGGAGGAATTGTTGCTATCTGCGTCTCTAGTAACCTGATCTCATCTCGTATATTCTATCTATATGATGTTCTGCTCAAAGGCTGGAGACTTGTTATGTGCTGCTGTTCTGATGGAGGATAACTTCAGGCAGGTTCATTTTTGCTGTCACCATTCCTCTGTTTCTAGATTTTTGTCCCCACTGTTTAGTGAACTGATGGGTCCCCTGGCTTCAACTCCCGGCTTGGGTCACTGTCTGCGTGGAGTTCGCACCTTCTCCCTGTGACTGCATGGATTTCCTCCAGGTGCTCCGGTTTCCTCCCACAGTCTGAAAGATGGTGTATTGGCCATGCTAATTTCTCCCTCAGTGTACCTGAACAGGCACTGGAGTGTGGCGACTAGGAGGATTTCATAGTAACTTCATTACAGTGTTAATGTAAGCCTACTTGTGACTAATAAATAAAGTAGTTTATTTTTTGAATGGCATCTGTCATGTCTTAACCCCTGAGAGATAGCCACCTGCTTGTAGCTGCTTAGCTGTGGAAGCCTGTGAACAAGGTTTCAGTTATCCTGTCCTCCATTATCACTGATGTAGAAATGCCAGCATTGGACTGGGGTAAACACAGTAAGTAGTCTGGCAACATCAGGTTTAAATCCAACCGTTGGATTTAAACCTGGTGTTGCCAGACTTCTTACTGTGTTTACTCCATAATTACTGCCAGAGATCCAGTCTGTGCATATGTACAGAAAGAAGTACTGACTGGTTTTTGGCCAAGTTTTAGGTGGGAATTTTCTTGCAAATTTCCTGATATGACTGCAAGCAGGGGTTACAGATTCTGATGTTGGCCTGTAAGTCACTGAGCTAGACCTTGTTTTGCCTTGTTTTGAGTTTTGAGATGTACACAATCATCAGTCTTTCTTTTTGTTCCACTGTAATTTCTCCCAGGAGGATTTGGAGCTTCCTCTAGATTAAACTGGGAGCCCCTCTTTTGCTGCTTACTGCTGTGTCCTTGCCCTTTTCTCAGCAGTTTACCTGAGATCCTCCAGTGACAGCTATTCTACAAAGCAGGGCAGTGAGTTAATTACCCAAAACAAGTGAGTGATCCAAACTTTGTACACGTGCTCTCTCCCCCACCGCGTAACAGAAGTCAATCTGTCCTCATTCCCTCTGGTTGCTCCATCTTCAGCTGGACTTATTCCTTTCAAAGCTTTGCATCTAATTTCTAAAGACCTCAGCATGTTATTCACATCATATATCAGAATTATGCCAAAGAGTTTGCTAATTGCTGGACTCACTATATTCTGGAGGATTCAGTAGAATAACACAGATATAATCAGAGTATGACAACTTCTTGAAAGCATATACCTTCTGATTCTTTTACTCTTGTTCTATATTTTTAAAACTTTATTCTAAATCTTCTAAACTGTCTAACAATGATGACTGTAACACTACATTCTGCAATTCGTTTCTCCATCTATGAATGGTATGTTTTGTATGTACAGGAAGAACTAATAATTTTCATTGTATACTAATACATGTGACAGTATTAAATCAAATCCTGCAGAATATCAATGTGAGCATCTCTACGGCACCTTAATCTGTGGAATTTTGGAGTCAATAAAAGTACTGATGAAAGATCACAGATCTTTCATCAGTACTAACCTTAACAATCCTAGCCTTAACACTGGCTAGGATTTTCCATTCCTGCCAGTGGGAATTTCTGATCCTGCCACCAGTGACACCCCCATGGTGGATATCCTGGCAATGCAGCCAGCCAGCAGCGCAAATGGCTCTTGTCTCTGGTGGGACAGGAAGATCCAGCCTCTGCCATTGGAAAACCCGTAGCATTGTGGAGCATTTTGTGCACTGCCTGCAGATTGTAGCACTTTCTCCTGTGTATCAGGGTGTAACCTGATACACACAGGAACTTAATTGGATGACCAAATGAATCCTCTCTGAAAAAAAACAAAGTCCTAAAAGAAAAATATAGACTTGTAACTTATCAAGCAGCCTCAAAAATGAAAGCTACGCTGGCACTCACTGCAATTATCAGATAAGTCTAGGAAAAATCTAAATCTTTAATTACTCAATCATCTGAAATAATGGGAAAACTCTGGACAGAGGATAGTCCATCACAGCTCTCTTAAAAATACAAATTTGTCGAGTTTCTTGAACAGGAAACAGGAGTTTCTTGGAAAGAACCTTGGCCACAGGGAGACTCACCATGACTAGCAAAGGAATACTGCCTTAAAATAATATAAAGGACCTTGAATGAAAGGGAACTCATCATAATTAGGAAAACTAGACCTCGCTCAAAAATGTAAATCTCTAACCATCTTTCTCTTTTTTCTTCTCCCAACATGGACTTCAAAATGCTCAATCATTAATCTGAACACCCCCCTCAAAAATAACCCAAATCCTTTTCGCTCTAATGGATAACAACATCCCCCCCCCCCCCCCCCAACAACATGAAACACTAACATGCATGAGGCACAACATGGATAGTACCATCCCATCACATTGAACTATCTGTGGAAATAGACCTGGGAACCAGGGAGGAGCCACACGATGAGGAATCCTGATAGGTGGATGGGACATAAGGAACAGACTGAACTATTCCCTGGAATGGTTCTGGGAGGTCAATAGGTGGATTCAAGCAGACAATACAGATTAACAAGACAGAACATCAGGATGCCAATAGAGGGACGCAGGATAGAGAATACAGGGACAGTAGGGTAGTAATTTTGCACTATCTATAAAAGTTCCTATCTCATGACAAATGTACAAATCAGCAAGGATGCTCCTTCATTACTTTACTCCGCCAACTAATACTCCCATACTGGCCTGATACATGCTGTAAGAAGTCTGACAACACCAGGTTTAAGTCCAACCGATTTATTTGATTCTAAACTCACAAGCTTTACTATCAAATAAATTGGTTTGACTTAAACCTGATGTTGTCAGACTTCTTACTGTGTTAAACCCAGTCTAACGCCGGCATCTCTACATCCTGATATATGGTACCCTGACCCACATCACTCCAACGTGAAACATCCACAAACAAAAAGTCACCCTATCACGCTAGCTCTGATAGATCCCTCCCATTGCTCACCCTAACAGACACTCCCACCTTTCTTCGGAAAGTCCCCACAACACGGATATCCACTCAGCAACATGCACAGAAAACCTCCCCAGCCGAGAACTCAAAAACCAGGGAATCCTCTTCCACTCTTCAACATACATACAACCTTCATATTTATTCCAGCTGCCTGGAATACAACGAAAGCCCCCAACCGAATGGTTTCCTCCCCCTAACACTCACTACCTCAACAACCACCCCTTCCCATCCATCTAAAATATGGCAGAACACACAGGACTGATACCCTCCTTGCCCAGGGGACACCCACAAACAAACCCCCATTTCCCCCACCCCCTCCTGACCCACCATCATCCCCACATGCCTCCCAAAAATCCTCTTTCAAATACCAGAGGAACAAAGGAAACATCGTTAGAAAGGAGGCGGCTAAGAGGAGACCTTATCGAAACATATGAGATGATTAGAGGTTTAGATAGGGTGGACAGTGATAGCCTTTTTCCTCGGATGGAGAAAGCTAGCACGAGGGGACACAGCTTTAAATTAAGGGTGATAGTTATAGGACGGATATCAGAGGTAGGTTCTTTACCCAAAGGGTGGTTCGGGAGTGGAATGCCCTGCCTGCAGCAGTTGTAGATGCGCCAAGTTTGGTGGCGTTTAAGAAGTTAGTTGATAAGTTTATGGAAGAGAAGGGAATGGTTTAGTTTGGAGGGTCATTGCTTTTTTCCTAATTGGTTGGCGCAACATCGAAGGCCAAAGGGCCTGTTCTGCGCTGTAATGTTCTATGTTCTATGTTCTATCTGCATTTATCATCCCACATCCCACAAAAAAGACTGACATGAACAAAATGGAATCACATCCCTAAGGGCTGGACAAGGGAAAACACAAAGGATTGACCGTCTATGAAGCAAAACTAGGGGGCAGGTATTCCCCACTCTGGCTCCATTACAAATGCTAACCATAACTCTATACCCCGAAGTTGCCAACCTCAACTCAGTCAGGGCAGGCTTGATGGCCAAAATGGCCTTTCTGCACTGTAGGGAATCTATAAGCTTATGAATAAAAATAGATAAATTTCAGGGGACAAGAAGCCAACAAGCCAAAATATAGAGGCAGGGCATCATACGGGACAACAAGTGTTGGATGTTAGCCAAATGAAAAATGACAGAACAAGTAGAAAAGGGAATATTTTCTCTCCATGTCTGACCCCAAAATTCTGGCTAGGATTTTCCATCCCTCCCTGCCAGCGGGATTTTCTGATCCTGTCAATGGTGACGCCCCCATTGCGGGGACCCCGGCAGCACAGCCAATGAGCAGTGCAAATGGCTATTGATTTTGGCAGGACAGGAAGATCTGCCTCTGCTGTTGGAAAACCCACTGCATTGTGGGGTGAATGTTGGTGCAGGGAGGGAGGGGTGGGGAGTGGAGAGGAGCGAAATTCTGGACTCTGTTTCTCTCTCCATAGATGCTGCCAGATCTCTATGCATTTCCAGCATTTTTCATTTCTATTTTAGACTTTTATCATCTGCAATATTTTGATTGTTTTGATTTGATTCGATTTATTATTATCACATATATTAACATACAATGAAAAGTATTGTTTCTTGTGCACTATACAGGCAGAGAATACCATTCCTAGAGAAGGAAAGGAGAGGGTGCAGGATGTTGTGTTACATAGCTAGGGTGTAGAGAAAGATCAACTTAGTGCAAAGTAACTCCATTCAGAAACCTGATGGCAGCAGGGGAAGAAGCTGTTGTTGAGTCGGTTGGTACATGATTTTAGACAAAGTATTTGGCTTTGGTAGTAAATGCACTCCTCATATTGGTTCTTATAGGGGAATATTAAAGCATCAGAGGTAAGCTGGTGAGGTGGGTACAAAACTGGCTTGGTCAAAAAAGACAGAGGATAGCAGTGGAAGCATGCATTTCTGAATGGAGAGCTGTGAAAAGTGGTGTTCCTCAGGGACCAGTGCTGGGACCTTTGCTATTTGTAATATGTATAAATGATTTGGAGGAAAATGTAACTAGTTTGATTAGGAAGTTTGCGGACGACACAAAGGTTGATGGATTTGTAGATAACGATGAGGACTATCAGAGGATACAGCGGGATATAGATCTGTTGGATACTTGGGGGGAGAGATGGCAAATGGAGTTTAATCCAGACAAATGTGAGGTAATGCACTTTGGAAGGCCTAATACAGATTGGAAATGTACAGTAAGTGACAGAATCTTTAAGAGTTTGATAGGCAAAGGGATCTGGGTATTCACACACACAGGTCACTGAAAGTGGCGATGCTGGTGGAGAAGATAGTCAAAAAGGCATGCAGCATGCTTGTCTTCTTCAGGCGGGGCACTGAGTTTAAAAATGGGCAAGTCATGTTGCAGCTTTATAGAACCTTAATTAGGCCGCACTTGGAATATAGTGTTCAATTCTGGTCATCACACTACCAGAAGGATGTGGACGCTTTGAAAAGGATACAGAAAAGATTTATCAGGATATTGGTATGGTGGGCATTAGCTATGAGGAGAGGTTAGAGAAACTTGGTTTGTTCTCACTGGAATGATGGAGGTCGGGGAGCAACCTGATAGAAGTCTCCAAGATTATGAGAGGCATGGGCATAGTGGATATTCAGAAGCATTTTCCTAGGGTGGAAGAGTCAATTGCTAGAGGGCACACATTTAAGGTGCGAGGGGCAAAGTTTAAAGGAGATGTATGAGGCAGATTTTTTACATAGAGAGTAGTGGGTGCCTGGAATCATTACTGTGGGAGATGGTTGAAGTGGATATGATAGTTACTTTTAAGGGACATCTTGACAAATATATGAATAGGATTGGAATAGAAGGATATGGTGTCCAAAGGGATAGAGGGTTTTGGTTAAGTCTGGCAGCATGGTTGATGCGGGCCGAAGGACCTGTTCCTGCATTGTAATTTTCTTTGTTCTTTGTTCTTTATTACTGGAAGTAAATGCAATAGGATGGGAGACAAAGGTAGATTGGACCTGATTAAGATATTTGACCAGAAGGATAGCACCATCAAATGATTTGTACTCAGCATCCGAGTAAGTGGTCTGCCAACTATAAACATGATGATTTCACTGTGCACAATCTGTTGGATTTTCAGGCTCCTTGTCCTTCTTTAAATCATTCACACAGGTTCACAGTGTGTCCAGATTTTAATCGATAAAATTGGCTTGTTGTCATTTGTTTTTGAATTGTGTTGAGTGATTATCTGGGGAAGTGGTAAAGTCCACATTGCATTAACAAACTTTTTGTCATGTAAACTTGTTAACTGCCTCATTAGCTGTAAGTGAAGCATCATTACTGCAGGCAAATGAAGATTAGCTGCTAGCTTTTCATTAAACTACTCATGGAGTTACATTCCTGGAAATTCGCAGACCTGTTCTAAAATCAAATGATCTCACATTTTATTATTAGCTTGTAAATTAAAGAAAAGGTTGTTCTGTTTATTAAATAAATGGAAAATGTATTACCTTTATTCTCCTACTCCATGCTGAGATTATTGATATTAAATGTGTCAAAGCCATGTCCTCACTGTGGTCTTGCTCTGGGCTTCTCAACATGATGACTAAGAAGGAAAAATGAAAATGTCAGTGATCTAGGAGGTTCTGATATAGCCCAAAGGATGAAGCTATCAAACAACATTGGTAATGAGAATCACTGCATGTATTGTGCTTCCCAGCTTCTGACTCTGAACGGAAGATTTATTTTAAATAACAAAAAATTTTTCTAGACAGTACTCCAACCACGACTGAGTAAAATTAATTTTACCAAACAAGTTTTGAACGCAATTTTGTACAAGACTAAAGGAATAGATTAAAAGAATGGAAAAAATGTTTATTTATTAGTTACAAGCCAGGCTTGCATTAAAACTGCAATGAAGTTACTGTGAAATTCTCCTAGTCACCACACTATGGCACCTGTTCAAGTCAATGCACCTAACTAGCACATCTTTCAGAATGTGGGAGAAAACCGGAGCACTGGAAGAAACCAAAGCAAACACTGGGAGAATGTGCAAACTCCACACAAACAGTGACCCAAGCTGGAATCAAACTCGGGTCCTTGGCACTGTGAGGCAGCAGTGCTTACCATTCTACCACAGTGCCAACCCAAATGTAGGGCACCTGATGTATATGAATATGAAAGATGACATAACCATTTAAAATTCTTTCATGGGACATGGGCATTATTGGTTAAGCCAGCATTTTATTGTCCATAGATGATGATCAGTCGCTTTCCTGAGCCGCAGCTGTCAATCTTGTGTACATATACCCACAATGCTGTTAAGGAGGGAGTTCCAGGATTTCGAACCAGCAGCAGTGAGGGAATAATGATATGGTACTAAGCCAGGATGGTGTATAGGTTGGAGTAGAACTTCCAGCTGGTGGTGTTCTATACATCTGCTATATTGCCCTTTTAAACGGCCATGGTTGTGGGTTATTTCTGCTGAAGGAACTTTGCTGAATTTGTGCAGTGGATCCCATAGATGGTAAACATGGCTGCTACAGATCGTCAGTGGTAGAGGGATTGAATGTTTGTGGAAGAGGCAGCAACCTAGCAGACTGCTTCATCCTGGATAATGTCGAGCTTCTCGGGTAATGGACTCATCCAGGCAAGAGGGGGTATTCCATCACACTACTAACTTGTGCCTTGTAGATGGTGAACAGGCTTTGGGAAGTCAGGAGGTGAGTTACTTGTTGCAGAAGTCCTAGCCTGCTGATAGTGGGGGATTCAGAGACGGTAATGCCACTGAATGTCAAGGGGCAATGTTTAGATCCTGTCTTGTTGGAGATGGTTATTGCCTGGCAGTTGTACGTAGCAAATGTTACTTGCCACTTGTCAACCCAAATCTACACCTTGTCCAGGTCTTGCTGTATTTGGACATGACCTCTTTTGTATATTTGTGAAGTTCCAAATGAGCACTGTACTGTAATTTGTGAACATCTCCATTTCTGACCATATTTTGGGAGAAAGATCAATGATAAAGCAGCTGAAGGTGGCTGGGCCTAAGACACTATCCTGAGGAATTCTGGCAGCGATGTCCCAGAGATGAGATGATTAAATCTTAACCACTATAATCACCTTCCTTTGGGCCAGGTATGACTCCAACCATTGCAGCCCTTTTCCCCCTAATTCCCATTGACTTTAGTTTTGCAAGGGCTCCTCAGTATCATACTCACATCACCACTAGAGTTCAGCTCTTTTGTCCATGTTTGAACCAAGGCTGTAATGAAGTCAGGAGCTGAGTGACCCTGGCCAAACTCAAACTGGTTGTCACTAAGCAGGTTATTGCTGATCAGGTGCTGTTTCATAGCATTATTGATGACCCTTTCCATCACTTTGCTGATGATCAAGAGTAGATTGAAGGCGTTGGATTTGGCAAGGTAGTATTTGTTCTGCTTTTAGTACACAAAACATTCCTGGGCAATTCTTTGTTCTAGCTGTTCCAGTGTTCTAGTTGTATTTGAACAGCATGGAGTAAAGGCACAACCATTTCTGTAGCACAAGTCTTCAGTCCCATTGCCAGAATATTTTCAGGGCCCATAGCCATTGCTATATCCAATGCCTTCAGCTCAGTCTTGATAGCATATAGAGTGAATTGTATTGACTGAAGATCAACATCTATGATGCTTTGGGCCTCTGGAAGAGGTTGAGATGGATCGCCTACTTAGCATTTCTGGCTGAAGAGTTTTGTGAATACATTATCTTATGCACAGATGTGCTGGGCTCCTCTGTCATTGAGGGTGGAGATATTTGTGGAATTGCCTTCTCCAATGAGTTGTTCAATTGTGTACCACATTCATGACTGGATTTGGCAGGACTGCAGAGTTTAAAATTGATCGAAAAGAGCTTCACCAAGTAGAAAACTCATTTTTGGGTATGCCTGGTGTTGCTCCTGATGTGAGCCAGAATTGATCCCCTGGTAATGGTAGTGGAGGGATATGCTGGACCATGAGGTTAGAGATTGTGATTGAGTATAATTCTGTCACTGCTGGTGCACCACAGCACCTCATGGTTGCCCAATCATGAGTTGTGAGGTCTGTTTGAAATCTATCCCATTTAGCAGGTTGGTAGGTAGTGTCACACAACATGATGAAGAGTATCCTCAATGTGAACACTGGACTTCATCTCGATGATGACTATATGGTAGTCACTCATACCAATACTACGAAGGACAGATGCACTTGTGGCAGACAGGAGGATGAGGTCAAAGTACTTCTTTATCCATTTGTGTTCTCACCAGCTGCCATAATCCCAATCTCTCAGCTATGTCCTTTAGAACATGATCAGCTCGGTCTGCGCTTCTAATATGAAACCATTCTTGGTGGTGGATATTGCAGCTCTCCAGCTCTCCAGCTTTACATGGGATCTTTTCTGCACCATGCACTGAATGAAAAATCCCACCCATAATGTCAAGACTGCAAGAGAGAAGATCTGTGTGGAAAATTTCAATGGAAGCAAAGGAAGTGTGGTAGCGCGATCTTGTATCATGTATGGTCAGTCTGTGACAGTCAGAGTAACCAACAGCTTGTGACTATTGAGGCATACTCTATCCTGGATAAATGATGACATTATCACAGAGGATTATGAGCTTTATCATGTGATAATCTACAATTGATTGCTGCAAAGTCCAATTTCTACTGTATTATGAGCAAGACGATATAGCATAGGAATTCCATGAGTTAATTTTGAATATTGGATGATGTGTCGTAAACTGAAAATAAATGACTTGTTTCATATCACATCAGCCACCCAACAAGAGTATTGCAGCTTTGAAATTTAGCATGAAAGAGGTTTGCAATTCACATGACTTCAGTTCAGGCAATTTAGTTGTTAACTGATCCAATTAGGCAGAAAACAACGCGATTCAAGGCCCCCAAGAGAAATGACTAATACAAGTGCATTCACAAAAGCTCCATTTATGCAGCTACTCACTGTGCTGTTAGCTTTAGTCAAAAAAAGAGCTTCACAGAGATACTGCCTGTGCTCATTTATGGCATATGTTAAATATTCACCAAGAAATTCCAAACGTAAATGTGGTTGGACCATCCAAAAATAAGGTACTGAGGGTAAGATTGATGTTTGCCAGTTGCACGAGACAACCTCATTGTGGATCAGCCGGATATTTTACATGGCTAATGCAAAGGAAAATCAAGTGCTGTATTAAAACGGCTTGACAATTCACTTTTTGTGTGTTTTTGTTACCACTGCCAGAAACCAATATCACAGCTGGAGGATGAAATGTAATATTTATGAAGAGAGATTAAACAGTTTAGCCTAAACTTTTTGGAATTTGGAAGAATGAGGGAAGATCAAATTGAGGTGTACATGATAATGAAAGGTATGGATAAAGTAGACATGGAGCAGATTCTTCCTCTTGTGGAGCATTCTAGGGCAAGAGGTCATATTCTTAGGATAAGGGCTAGCAAATTAAAACAGAGTTGAGGAGAAACTACTTCTTCCAAAAGATTGTGAATCTATGGAGTTTGCTACCCTAGAGTGTGGTAGATGCTGGGACAGTGAATAAATTTAAGGAGGAGTTAGACAAACTTTTAATTGTTAATGGTCAGAAGAGTTATGGGGAGAGGCAGGAAAATGGGGATGAGGAGTGTATCGGCCACGATTGAATTGCGGAGCAGACTCACTGGGCTAAATGGCCTAATTCTGCTCCTATATCTTATGAATTTATGAATTATTTTAGACAGGCTTCTTGTCCGATGGCTGTAAAATGGTGGGAACATGAACATTTTTAGGAGAATTGATGGAATTTTATATCACTGCAGCCACTTCTGCAGATTTTAGAATTTTGAGGAGGGGGATATTTACTTTGCTCTGAAGTCAAATGTAGGCAGACCAGGTAAAAAGATGGCAGCTTTCTGCCCCTATAGGGCATTAGTGAACTAGATGGGTTTTTATGACAATTGACAATGGTTTCATGATCATCTGCAGATTCTTAATTCCAAATGCATTTTATATTGGCTGCAAACCCTTTTAGGATGTCCTGCGGTTGTGATGCACATTATATTAATGGAAATCAGTCTTTTATCCTTTCACGTAACTATGTGCAATTAGAACAAAGACAATAGATTTGCAGCAGGTCAGTTACCCTGTAAACGACCTGGCAGGATTATTACAACAACAACTTTTAGTTATTTATACAGAACCTTTAGCTTGGTAAAATGTCCCAGGGATTCATGGGAATGTTATCAAACAGATCTTGACACTGGTCTACCTGAGCAGGCATAAGCATAGCTTACTAAACGTTTGGAAAGACTTTAAGGAATTTACGCATGAGGACAAATTTATTGGACTTTTGGAAGCCAATCTCCCCAGTAGGTTTCTTTAAGACTCAATATCACGAGACTCTATAGAGCCTCTTGTCAAAAATTAACTTATCATTTTCAGAAACATTAGAATTAAATATTCATTTAAAAAAATCAGAATATGTGAATATTTGGTGGGCTCAAGATTGTAGCAGCAATTAAACAAAATGGTTCCTGTTTTCCACTAGGTTGTGTTGTTTTTTTTTCAATGCAATATGTTCACAAACAGCCAAACTAGCACAAAAAAGCATGGAATTTAATGTGTACATTTCTGCAACCTTTGGCACTTTCACAGTAACTTCATTGCAGTATTAATGTAAGTCTACTTATGACAAGAATAAATAAACTTTTTAAACTTTTAAAACGTAATTTTTAAAAATCATGTCAGAATTGGGTCTTGCCCACAAAACTGGTAATAACTCCTGGGCGCTCAATCAAATTGATTACTAGTGTGTATTATAGCCAATTGCAATGGTTTGCAGAAGTATGTTTTTAGGTGCAAGACCACCAGTATGCATCTTTTGATGCTTTTGAACATAATTTATTTCTAATTTACTAAGAAACTGTTTACTGTGCAACAATATCAATAGCAAATGGCATTTTATAGTTTTGTAAATTCATTCTCAGTTATTTAAAATCAAGTTACTGTCATGGACAAGGCTCTGATTAAAGATAATTATTTTGTGAATCTATTCTCAGCTGTATCAATCAAACTGCATTTTTTTCAGACTAGATTTCTTTTTTCATGAAATTAGATTCTAAAACACTGCCCACTTGGCATTTTTGATGGTAAATTTTACCTTCAGCAATATGCAAATAAATAAAACTGGTACAATTTCAAACCAGATCTCTGAGTGCACTCAATGCTCAAACTCTAACCCAATACTATGACTCGTAACTTTCTGCCCATGCATCGGGACAATACAGATATCCATGCCATCCATGACCTATGTGCTCCCGACGGCTTCACATCACCAATAACTCCCACATGTATTGAAAAAGGTTTGCTATTAGCTAGTTAGTGTCAATCATCCAGGTCTTTTAAAGTGCCTATAATAAAATGCACAAACGATTGAAACTACTTCATTTTTTGAAAACAACATTGTGAATTTGACATTACAGATCAGGGCTGTCAATCAAACAATGTTTCCTCTGAAAGGCAGGTGCATTACTGCTCTAAGAGATGTCTGATCTCTCTATCAAATGTACATAATGATGGTTTGCTGAAATCCATTAAGTTTTACTTCAGATATGTCAGGTAACTTATGCTTATACTCTCATCACATGAATGTGGTCACTATTACAACACTCAAGGCCAAGACCCATTGTGCTGGAAAGTTCCTGATCATTTTTTGACTGAGAACAGGAGATATTAAAATAGAGGCAGAAGTACTGGGTCAACAGCTTGGTCTATACAAGGCTCTTACTTCAGTTAAGCTTTAAATAAAGAACCGCAAGAGCAAGCTTTGATCAAGGCTCAGAAGGACATGTTTGCGATACAGTAGGACGTCTTGTTATTTAAATAAGATGATGCACTGATATAGTTTGCTCATTATTACTAAAAATTGAACTGGTTGAGATTGATCATAACTGCTGCTGTATGTATTCAAAAGCTCTGCAATACAATAATTCTACAATTTTCAACTGTACTCAGTTTACAAGCACATTCTTCATCCTCCTTCAAAAAAATTGAAGAAACATACCTGAATAAGATACAAATGTACAGTTCACATGACTTTTACGAATCTTGATTATCTTATTGTACGGTCATTTAGTGGCCAGTAAGGACAATTTGTAAGACGTGTATATTGTTTCTGAGGGTGACGAGGCTTGATGTACTCAAAGGAATATTGGAAGCAAACTATAAATTTGAATCAGGGATCTAAATATCGAGATTGCAAACTGTAGAACAAAGCAAGATTAACCACAACAAAGAGGAATATTTGAAAGTCTTATATCTACATTCAAACATTACAACAAGGAGCAGGCTTTTCTGTCTCTTGAACCTGCCCTGCCATGTAAAAGGACCATGGCTGATCTGAAAGTAACTTCAAATCTGTACCTCACCGGCCTCAATAACTGATCATTCCCCCCATACCCCCTCCCCATTTCTTACCAAAAATCTGTCCAACTTTACCTCAAAAATATTCAAAAACTCTGCTTCCACAACCTTCTCAGAAAGCGAGTTCCAAAGAACTTTCATCTGCATCTTAAATGAGCAAGCTCTTATTTTTAAACAGTGACACTCCCCCCTCCATCCCTGCTCTTGATTCTCCAACAAGAAGAAACATACTCTCCACATCCACTCTGTCAAGACCTCTGAGGGTCTCTCCCATCCACCTTCACCCCATTTCCATTTATTTTATTTCATTCTGTTTGTTCTCATTCATTGATTTTATCATCATTCTTTCTCACTTACATTTTTCCACTTCTCCATTCCAGCTCTTCTTCTTGCACTACCACCGGCATCCTAAATATTTATTTCTTTTAAGTGTCCCCTTCCTGGGAGAAGGTAGTGAGGTGGATAGTTGTCTAATGACTGGAGGTGACCCAAAATGTCCTTGCACTGCTTCAGAAGATGGACCATAAATATGTTAGTAATCAGTGCAGTCACTCTTTGTGCTTTTATGCTGGAAACCATGTTTACAGTCATTTGAGGAAATACAGGAAATATACCAGGTAATCCTTCAGCAAAGCTGTAAACTGTTTCACAGAATGAGATGACTGAAACTCTGTATGTTGCTCGTTGCAATTTTCCAGAAGGTCGATCAAATAGACAGTTGTAAGTTACAGAACAGTTAGTTTGTTGCCCATAAATGCAGAATATCAACTCCATAGAAAATACAAAGTGTTAGAACATAGAACATAGAACATTACAGCACAGAACAGGCCCTTCGGCCTTCGATGTTGTGCCGACCAATTATGAAAAAAGCAATGACCCTCCAAACTAAACCATTCCCTTCTCTTCCATAAACTTATCAACCAACCTCTTAAACGCCACCAAACTTGGCGCATCTACAACTGCCGCAGGCAGGGCATTCCACTCCCTAACCACCCTCTGGGTAAAGAACCTACCTCTGATATCCGTCCTATAACTATCACCCCTTAATTTAAAGCTGTGTCCCCTCGTGCTAGCTTTCTCCATCCTAGGAAAAAGGCTATCACTGTCCACCCTATCTAACCTCTAATCATCTTATATGTTTCAATAAGGTCTCCTCTTAGCCGCCTTCTTTCTAACGAAAACAACCTCAAATCCCTCAGCCTCTCCTCACAAGACCTGCCCTCCATACCAGGCAACATCCTGGTAAACCTCCTCTGTACCGTCTCCAATGCCTCCACATCTTTCTTATAATGTGGCGACCAGAACTGCACACAATACTCCAAGTGCGGCCGCACTAGAGTTTTGTACAGTTTCAACATGACGTTGCGGCTCCGAAATTCAATCCCCCTACCAATAAAAGCTAAGACTCCATATGCCTTCTTAACAACTTTATCCACTTGACTGCCTACTTTCATAGAACATAGAACAATACAGCACAGAACATGAGAAAGTGACCAGAGAGGTGGATGGGGGTAAGGCGTTGATGTAGATATATGGACTTCAGTAGGCTTTTGATAAGGGCCCATGGAAGACTTCTACAGAAAATGCAGATGTGTGGAATAGAGGTGAATTTAGCTAATTGGATTAGAAATTGGCTGGCAGATAGAAAGACAGAGGGTGGTGGTTGATGGGAGAAATTCATCGTGGAGTTCGGTGACAAGTGGTGTGCCTCAGGGGTCTGTTTTGGGGCCCCTGCTGTTTGTAATTTTTATAAATGATCTGGATGAGGGTATTGAGGGATGGATCAGTAAATTTTCAGATGATACTAAAGTTGGTGGTGTGGTAGATAGTGAAGAGGGGTGTTTTAGTTTACAGAGTGACTTGGACAAGTTGCAGAGCTGGGCCGAGAGGTGGCAAATGGAGTTTAATGTGGGAAAGTGTGAGGTAATGGACTTTGGCAGG